>PVKN010000330.1:71415-84274 GCA_004027915.1 Capromys pilorides | reverse complement strand
TGTCCTCATAGTAGTTATACAGAGCACAGGGTGTAGACATGATAAATTTTCTAACCCATCTTAGTAGGGGAGGAAAAAAAGAAAAAACAAAAAAAAAAGATGTGATATTTTTATACAATGGAATATTACTCAGCTATAAAGAATGATAAACTGGAAGACTTCATATATAAATGGATGTATATTGAACGTATACTCATAAGTGAAATAAACCACATGTGTAAATATTGTATAGTCTCCCAAGTGTAAAAAATCTAAAGAAATAAAAATGGAAAGGCATAACACAGCTGAATGGAAATCAAAGACTTATGGATTAAACAATGAAGTGACTGGAAGCAGAAAAGAGAGGAAACATAGCAGGAGCAAAACCATACACTTATGTACACAGGATGAATTTGATATTGGTCCTAGGAACCTTCAAAAGGTTTTTCACATTGATGATAGCAGTGTGCAACACTGGAACTATGTTTGGATTGTGTGTTGTTCTGGTCTTTTAGATGTATACTGCTTCCAATGTAAACTCAGTTACTGCTGTACTCCCCTCTCAAGTAAATGGTTGATTAACAAAATAGGGTATTAAGGGAGAGTAAGAAACTAGGCAAAATGCCATACACTTGTCAGGCTACAATTTTGTACATCCTTGGATTTCTAAATGTCTGTGTAAAAATGTGTAAATGCTTTTATCAAATTCTAAAGAGATTTATTAGAATATCAATGATTGACAGAAAATACCAATTGCAAGATAAGGCTAAGATGTTTGATACTCAGAGAGACAGTGATGTTAAGCTCAATTACCTATGTTACAGAGTAATAGTTTCACAAAGCTCTTCTGCTGGAGGTTTGAGAATGTAAGTTAACAGACCAAAAACTGGAGAAAAAGAAGGGCTACAAGGATAGCCAACATTTTGGCCCTAGCCCTTCAAGGTCAGTGAGGACTCAGGACATAAGAGAACCTGTGCTGTAACATCCTATAACTCAGTAGTTTCCCAAATTTTCTGTTCTAGGAGATTAAGGGACCTCAGAGGAAAGGTATAAACGAAGTATAGTGTGCCTAAGGAGAGTCACCTAGAGAGAGGACATTCTCTCAGGCTTTCACAGAGAGCAAACTGGTCAAGCAATGGCCGTGACTCGTCCTGATGGCTGACACTGGTAACAGTTCTACAAAGCACTGTAATGGTTCCAAAGTTAATCCTGAGGAGATTTGACCCTGGAAGATACAAAAGATGAATGTTCTGTTATGCAGGTCTGGCCTTAACTTGCCCTTGATCACCCAGCAGAAAAACATAATTACGAGGCATAGAACGCAGAGCTAGGTTAGTATGATGAGCTGTAAGATGCTTATACCAACAGCCTCCAACATTGCCAGTTTCACCGGTAACTCACTGCAATTATGGAGTGTTGGACTATGTATACAACTACTCCCTCTTTGTACATTTTAACAAGATTTTTAAGAAGGGGATAAAATGAGAAAACGTTGCATTAAGTGAAAGCTTGAGGCAGCTGTGCACAGAACAATGGCATTTGTGTGGTTTTCTTTTATAGGTTTGCACAGAAAAAAAGACTCAAGTCTGTACAGTCTCGTACTGAATGGGGGGAAAACTGAAAACATCTAACAAGAATAAAACGGGTGCCCACCGTCACCACTCCTGTCCTGTACCTTGCTGTTCTGTCCAGTGTTTGAAGTTGTAGCCAGGGCAGTTAGGTAAAAATTGAATGAACGAACGAATGAACAAATGAATGAAACAGATGAACAAAGGAAAGAAGTCAGATTTGCCCTTATTGCCAGATAATGTGACCCTATATGTAAAAGACTCTAAAGACCATCAAACAATTTTTAGAGCTGATAAACAAATTTAGAAAACTAGTAGGATAAAAAAGCAACATGAAGAAATCTGCTGATCTGCTTTTCTGTGCACCAGGAACATTGTTTCTTTGATTTGTAGTCTTTCATGCCTACTTTAGTGCCCGGCTCTTGGAGGCAGTGTGGAGAGGGCAAGGGGCTTGTTCGGGCTGAGCGTTTCCATGTGCAGGGCCTCAGGGTCTGTCTGCTGACGTTGTCTGGGACTCTGATGGTGGGTGTTGAAGACGACAGTGTTGTGGCTGCCTAGCTTGGAGAGCACCTGCGGGTCCTATATGCTTAGCAATAAGAGAATTTTCTCTATTACTTTTTACCTCCCAGTGAAAATACCTCAGAGTTGGAATTGGCGGAGATGTGAGATTTGTTACTTTTTAATTGGTTGCTATCTCCATGATTGTATGTTTGAGAAACGGCTGGAGAACAGTTTTCTTGTGAGTCACTCACTAGCCGCCGCTTCTGCTGTTGTTAGCAGACCCAGGGCAGATTTTCAAAAAGCTGTTTAAGTAAATGATCCAGGATTTAGGGCTTCATTTGAAGCAAACTTTTTTTTTTTTCCTTAAGTAAATAAGGTATCAAGATTCAGTATTTTTTTAAATTACTTTTGTTGATCAAATAAAATTGTCTTGTTTTAATGCCTTATTCTTGCTCATCATAATCTGTTAGGCCCATTACTGTCTTTGGTTCCTGTCATTTCCAGTTATTGCTCCACAGGATGTGCTCCTTTGACAACTTTATGGGTCATTTACAGCGAGATCAGATGAGAGTGGCCATCCAGGAACTTCACGGTGTCTCATTCAACTGACAGATATTTTGAAGACCTAATTCTTTTGAGTACAGTTTCACAGTCGTTTAAAAGTATGTTTCCTGAGAGGAATGCATGTGTAAGTTTAGGTAACATTGGTAATACTAATGAAATGAGACAGGCGAAGCTAAATCCAAATTCCCTTTGAGGGGAGGCTTCTGTTATAATCTGTAAACCTGATTATTTTGTGCGCAGGCGCGTGTATCTTCGCGCTTTCTAGTTGGACTGTTTTGCAGTTTCATTGCCATTCTGACAAGCCAGTCTTGAGAGAGGGATATGGAAACTTTATGCTTCCATGCAACTCTTCTGTAAAACTATTTCTGTAAAAAGTGCACAAGAGAAGGCCTGCTTGGGAGTGGCTCTGGATTCAAGCTGTGCCTGGGGTCAGTTCTTACCTTTGCCACCTAGTACCATTTGGGAGATGCCAACAGCTTTCTTTTTGGGGGTACTGGGGAGTGAACCCAGGGCCTGTCATATACTGCGCTGTGTTCCTCAGACCTTTTTATGTTGAGACAGTTCTTTTGAAGTTGCCCGGGACCATGGTCCTGTGATTGCCCTGCCTTGGTCTCCAATTCTCCTACCTCAGCCTTCTCAGTAGTTGTGATCACAGGCGTGTACACCATACCCAACACATACGGAGAGTCTTCTTAATTTCTTTATCTTAGCTCTCACATCTGCAATAATAGAACTTCTCATGTAAGCTTGTGCAAAGATTCAGAGAAATCATGCTTGTAAAGTACATATCCTTGGAGGTGGCTAGAACACAGCAGTGTCTGCTGCAGGTATTAATATTATACAGAGGAAATCCGGCCTCCTTTTTGGTGCTCAGCCACTTAGCCCAGGATATAAATAGTGCTGAAGGAGTTTGGGGGAGGAGGAGGAGACTGGGGGTATGGAGGAGAGGGAGCTGCTGGTGACAAGGGGAAGACCTGTTTGCCCAGCAGTGAGTGTGGGAAGCTGTCTCCAGGAGCGGACGGAGGTTTCCTGGGCCACCGATTGCTGTGGCCTTGAATCCTGGCTTTCTTGAGTTTATATGATCCGCCAGGCCAGATGTGACTTACCCTGGTGCCCGGGGCAGCTGGTGATGCAGCCCCATGAGAGCGTCAACTCATAACCCTACTATGTGATTTTTAGAAGTATTTTTCAGTATCAGACACTATGCTTGCTTGTGCAACTTGGCAAGCAGAACCATAGGGGTTGCCCATCACAGTATTCTACTTACCTGCCTGTGTGTGTGCATCTGTGAAGACAGGTGATCATTGTCATGAAGCAGGCATGTGAGTTTTCTTATTTAATTTTTAAACTTGGGCTTGTGCTATGTCGTAAAATTTAGTAGGTTAAAGTAGTTTTTAGCAACTATGATACAAAACTTTGTCAAGTAGTATTTAGCTCGTTATAGTATAACTAGAAACCAGCATTGCTAATACCAGAGATGTTATAAAACATTTTAAAGTAAAAGAAATTTTATTACTTACAATACACTGACTATAATTACATATTTTATATGTGGTCCGAAACAATTCCTCTTCTCTGAGTCCCACGAAAGCCCAAAGACCAGGACCCATATGCAAGGCCAGTGGCGGTGGACCTGTGGCTCGTGTGCTGCAGCGGGCTGTCTGTTGTCATGGAAACCTCTGGAAGGTTTGTCCTCATTGCTCTGGGACCTTCATCTCCAAGGGTGGAGTGGGGAATGATGGGCAGAAACTGCAGAGAGTTGTTTTAGTCTCTGCAGGATTGGGGAGTTCAGAGCATGCATTGTTCCGAAGATGTGATCGAGTGGTTGTGAGCTGAGCAGCTCTGAAACACATCTGAAACACATCTAAAACACGCTGAAAGCAGCGTGTGTTTTATTAAGCGGTGTAGCTTGTGTGCATCTCCAGGGCGTTGTGCCCTGTGTATTGTGTGGAGGACCTGTTCTGCTGTTCTGCTGCTGCTGGGGCCTGGGGCGTGAGTGCATCTGCTGAACCTTTATCTCAGCATTGTGGCCCGGGGCTGGGTCGCTGCTTTCTGTGTGCAGCCCTGCTTTGACTTCAGGATGCTGTCTTCTGGACTGTCTTCTATCATAAAAATTGTTGAGTACAAATATAGTGGAGTGGGTGGATTTAAGCGCTGGGATCAGCGCCTTTTTACCTATGAATGCACCTGCATAATCTTCAGCAAGATAATGTTTCTGATGCCCTAGAAGGCTCTTGGGTCACCTTTCAGCCAAAAATGCCCCCCTTGAGATCCCTGCCATTGGCCCTTGCCTGGAAACGTCTTTTCCTCTGCTGGACACCTGGTCCACACAGTACAGCAGGATGCAAGTGGGCAGGCTGTGTGCCAGCTGCTGCATGGACGCATTGCCAGACCTGCACCAGTCCTCACCCAAGACCACAGACCTGGGCCCGTGGAACTCTGTCACACTCAGCCCAGCTCACAGGCTTGAGTTGCAGTTTTTTTTTTTTTTTTTCATTGAACCTCGTTCTGTGTTTTGCTGACATTTGCTGTAGTAATTACCTTCTTTTTGGTAATAATTATCATTATCATTTTTTTTCATTATCATTAATGTAAAGTCACTGTATACTGTTCAGTAGTTGACTGAAATCAGCTGTTAACACCTAATCCCTTGGATGTACCTTGAACATATTAGTGAAATAAACCAGATCTACATATGCACATATCATATAGTCTCCCTAGTATGAGGACTCAAAAGAAGAAAAATAAATAAATAAACACCTAATCCTTGAGTTTCTCTAAATGGCTAAAGTACAAGGTGTGGTGGTGCATACCTGTTATCCCAGCACTTGGGAGGTTGAGGCAGGAGACTCTCTGGGAGTTCAAGGCCAACCAGAACTGCATAACAAGAGCCTGACTCCAAAAACAAGCAAAATGACCAAAAGCCTTTTGCCTCTCTCTTGAGAAGTGCAGGAAGTTGTGCTTAGCTGGAGGGGAATGTCAGCCTCTTCATCTAAAAAGCATCTTGTTTGTGTCAGATCAGTTGCTGAGGAGGAAGTGAGAAATCTCAGTTGCAGGCTTCCCATCTGCTGATGAGGGGGAGCGCATAACTGTGTGATGAGTACTAAGAAATGCTGGATGCTGGAGTGCCGTGGAAGGGTCTGGGGTCGGGGCCTGGAAAGGTCGTCCCAGAAACGATGAGGCCTTGGGGGTGAATAGAGCTAAGAGACACGTGGCCATTATCGCAACTAACATGTACTAAGAAAAAATAAAAACATCAGCTTGATCACTGGGCTTGGCGGCCCATGCCTGTGATTCCAGCTCAGAGGCTGATGCAGGAGGATTACCAGGAGTTCAAAGCCAGCTTGGGCTGCATAGCAAGACCCTGCCTAAAAAACTCATCAAAAACAACAGCAACAACAACAAAAATCTGTAAAGCATAAGTTAAACCACAGGGCGTGTGTAGCTAATAGGAATGGGACAGGCACAGAAGGGGGAAAGCAAGAGCTGCTATAGGATGTGGAGGGGGAGATACGGGCTTAGCGGGGGGAGCAAGCAGACATTTGGTCCTCGCGCCCAGGCCAAGGCATTCGGTTTTGCAGTAAAGGGAACAGTAGATTTGAAGTTGGTAAGGTCACTCAGATTGTGGGACAAGGATCAGGGTGCGGGACTGCAGAGTGAGGGGTCCATGGGGGAGGTAGGTGTGAGAGGACATCAGACGAGAAGGACAGGAGGGGAATGAGCAGGACTGGGGCCCTCCCCTTGCACAGAGAGGCTGAGCTGGCCTGGGACGGCTCTGAAGAGGACACTGCATGCAGTATGTGTGGGGGTGGAGGTTTGTGGAAAGATTGGGTGTTTGTACCACATGACGGAAAGGAAATACTTTCCCCCTCTTTAGTGGAAAGATAGTGTCTGCTCTAGAATCGCCCTTTATTTTGGTGTAGGTAGGAATTTACAGATGAAGGCCTACAGTTGGATGATTTTTTTTTTTTTTTTTTAATAGACGAAGTCAGCCTTTTGGTTTGTGTTCATCTTCTTTCGTTCGTTGTGGTGGAAGCTAAATTTGGAAGGGGGCACACATGGAGAAGACCCGTAAACCCTCGAATTGAACGACAGCTGACGATGAGGAAAAGACAAGGCAGATCTCCCTCTTCCTTGGCTTTGGTAGCATTTGCTGACCAGCATGTGGGAAGCCACAGTAGCAGTCTTAGTGAACTGGCTTGTGGCATGGCTTCTAAGGGTTTTAGCAAGACTTTGCTTGCCCTACACTCTGTGGAAACTGTTCCTTCCATGTGCACAGGATAAATCCAAGCATCAGGGACCAAAGAGTTCTAGAAAATGAAAGCAATTGCGCGGGCTCTCTGACTGGGGAGGGCCACAGTCCTAACCCTTAGTGGTAATTAGAGACCCAGGGTCCGACTCCCTCCTCCAACCCAAGTTTCCTGTTCTGTAGCACTCGAAGTGCAGGGTGCTTTCCAGAGAGTGGAGGTGCATAGGGCAGAGAATCCTTGTTCAGGGAGACGGAGGATAGTGGCAGTGTAGCCAGCATCCTGGACAGAGGCTCCTCATGTAATGACCGAACCCTCTTATGACTTGGTCACTAGATGAGTTGGTGGTTAAACGAGGAATTGCATTTAGTTGTATGTTACAGTGTTCAGAGCAAAGACATGGTCAGAGGAAACTCTACCTTGATGATTTTGCTTTTATTTGTATAAAGCTTCCTGTAGTATTGTAATGTATAACAACATAAAACTATTGTGCTGTTCTACATGGGGCAGTCAGCAAAAATTACAGTGTTGTATATAAACAGTATTGTACAAAAAAAGACATTGATGTTCTACCAACAGGATGTACAGAACTAAAAAAAAAAAAAAAAAAGACGTACAGAACTGTACCCTGTACCATACAAACAAAAAGGGTGGATCGTTAAGTCCTAATGGCAGGTCATAAGTCCAAGCAGTTGTTAAACAGGTAGGTCGTTGAACAAGAAATAACTATATAATAAAATTGCAAGATCCATTTCTTGTTCTTGAAATCGATATCCTGTTCTGAGCCACTGGAGTCCCTCCTATTCAGGTTGTTCCCCGAGGGTATTAATGCTTTCCAGCACCCTGGTCCTGGCTTCCCAGAGTTGTTCAGTTCAGCTTTAAGTAAACAAGAATGCATGTGTGACCTCAGCTGATTGAGTGATGAAATCAAGCCCTCGTAACGTGGCACATGGAGATGTACAATCATTACTGCACTGCATGGTAATTAAGGAAGCAGTTCCCAGAAGTGCCTGTAATTAGTATTGGGTTTTGCATGACCAAATCAGAATTTCACAGTTTATTCATGTTAGTTCTCCAGCTTCTCTAGTTAGTGTCACTGTGAGCATTGCCGCCGATGCCTGCGAAGGCTGAGTCCCCCTGTTGAATAGTTGGGTTCCTCTGTTCAAGCAGTGGCCGTGTAGGAGAGGATGGGCCTCACTGTACTTCCTCCTCACCCACTCATCCTCCTATGGCTCCTGTGGTTTCTCACTGAGGCCAGGTATTCTGTGAAGCTGAGGACTTCGGGGAGCGGGCATGAGACTCAGTGACCTGCCTGGGGGTGGGACAGCATAGGTGGGAGGTGAGGGGGATGCCCCTTCATCTCTGGGAAGGGGCTGGCAATCATGATGGATTGAAATAACTGAAAATGTCTCACTATTAGATGGTGAGCATTGTGTAGACGTTTATTTATAGAACTACTAGATTCTACTGCAGAGTAGATTTTAGCTTAGACAAAGGCATCTAGGAAGAATCCTTGAAAAGAGCAAGATACATTTTAGATTTACTGAGAAACAAATTGATTTTGAGTAATGCTTTTGACCTCTGTCTTAGCAGCGAGCCCAGCGCATGGTGGTTGGGTACGCAGTCTCCTGTTGTGGTCCTGCAAGCTGCCTGTGTGTTGCCTGTTTTTACTGTGGTTTGCTGGACCCACCTCAGTTCTGTCAGATTGGGTTTCCTTTCCTGTAATTTAAGAAGGCAGTCGGTGTCTGCATGGGGGACTTTGTCCTTTTCAGACGTTTACTGTGCTTCCAATCATCATTAGGCTGTGGGCAACGGCCAGGTACAGAAGGGTGACTGAGCATCTGTCTGCCTTGCTTGCCCTCACTTCAGCACTGGGGTTCAGACCCAGGGCCTCCTGCACTGCAGGCAGGCAGTCTGCTCCTGGCCACACCCTAGGCTTCAGCTGCCCCAACCAAGTTAAAAAGTAGCTTTCCCATTTACTTCCATAATGTAATTTAGCCTTGACCCCATAATATGGACAAAGATTGTTCACCTACCTACAGTCCAAATACAAAGTCACAGAGATGTGAGTAGACTTAAGGTTATTCATTGCAGAGAGACCGAGCCCAAGTCTGTCTTTTGCCCACCAAACCATTCACCAGTCAGTCTTTATAAAATTGTTAGGGCTGGTGAGATAGCTCAGTGCACTAAGTGCCTGCTTCGGTAAGTGCAGGGACTGGGGTTCGATCCCCAGCACCACATGCAATTCTGGCCCCGCCCTCAGGCACACTGAGCCAGCCAATGACGGGGCGTGGTGATACAGGCCTGTAGTCCCAGTGCTGGGGAGGCTGAAAACAGGAGGATCACTATGAGTTCAAGCTGCATAGTGAGACCCTGTACCAAATACATTAAAAAAATTGTTTTGGAATTTAGTAATCAGGAAGAATGACATCTTCCAATAAAGTTTAGACATTTTTAAAAAAAGTCATACAAATGATTTTTAGACTGAATTACTTTATGAGAAACCAATAATCAAAAACATCAGAGTTTGGGCCGGGGCTATATCTTAGTGGTAGGATGCTTGTCTAACATGCCCAAGGCCCTATGTTCAATTCCCAGTATCACACACACACACACACACACACACGCACACACACAACACACACACCATAAAAACAAACAGAGAAATCAGAATTTAAACAATACTAATATAAGATTTAGTAGCAGTTTCGTAGCATCATGCAATAAATTACTCCATGATCCTGGGTTGATTTCGTTGTCACTGTTGGATTTATATAGTGTTTTTGTGATGACACTGTTCAGTGTATGCATTTTTATTTTTTATATTATTTCATCTTTGGTGGTACTGGAGCTGGAACCTGGGGCTTCATGCATACTAGGCAAGCACTCTCCATCGGCCTGTAGCTTGGCCATAATGTACTTGTAGCTTGGTTTGGGAAGCAGTGAGAAAGATTTCTCTTAAGGGTCAGAAGGAGACGGATTTGTAGATTTTGTTAGCCAATGTTGAGTAGGCCTGGGTGAGAAAAAGAGCTCGGGTAATGCGCCAGCCCATTTTCTTGTGCTCGTAGATGATCCACCAGGGCCCAGTGATCAGTTCAGATTTATTTTGTGAAAAAGATGTTTGGGCTTCCTGTGGTATTAACCCCTCAATTTCTGGAAAGGGAGATTTGGGGAACTTCCTGTGGCGGTGCCCAGAGCTCGGTGGCTCCTGACGTGCCTGGTGAGTACCAGGGTTGGCACAAGAGAGCGGAGCGACGCTTCCCAGAGGCCTGGATCTGGGCCTGTTAACATCATGGGCCTCACCCCTGGGTGCTCTTTCTGTAAAGGAGTTTATTTATTTATTTATTTTTTAATTTTATTTATTTGTTTGCTTGTTGTATTTGTTTGTTTCTTTCTTTATTTATTTTGTGGCTGGCCCAGCCTGCCCTGGTGGTGGGGCTGGCGCAGCATGTGGTGCCGGGGATCGAACCGCAGTCCCTGCAGTTGCCTGAGCTTTCCTAAGCAGGCGCTTTAGACCACTGAACCACCTCGCCGGCCCCTATTTTTTTTTTTTTTTTTAAATCGAACTGAGTACCTTGTGCTTGTCGCACAGGCACCATGCCACTGAGCTATAGACCTTTGGCTCAATTGGAGTTTTTGTATTTACAAGATTTCCAGAGGGTTTTGTTATTGTTGTTGTTGTTGTTGTACTTCAGCTTGATGGATGAAGATGTAACCATGGAGTGGAAGAGGCTTCAGTCTCCATTTTGAGGGAGGCTAGCATGCTCTTGAAGCTCTGTTGTTGGGGCTCCCAACAATGCTCCTCCTCCGGGGCAGGGCTAGTTCTCTCTGCTGCTCTCTTCTCAGAGAAGCTATGGGTTCCAGACCAGAGCCGTGGTCCCTGTAGCCCATTCCAGCTCCTGAAGAGTTCAGGGGAAGAGGTGCTGGGTCTGCATGTTGCTTGTTTGCACACGGAGGAAAATGTGCGTGTTTTCAACAGGTGTTTCTAAATTGGAGTTCAGTTGTTCCTTGGGGGCCTACAGCGGGAGAAAGACGGCACATGGTGCTGTCAGGTCTGTCCTGAGGAGGATTCAGAGAGAACCATGGCCTGCAGGATTTATTAGCAAAGGAAAAGTGAGTTGCCAGCTTCTGTCAGATGTCTCATTTTAGACATTTTTCCTCATTTGGTCGCCAGGAAAAAACCTTCCTTTCACTTCTGAAATGCACTCTGGCCCCATGTAACTTAAAAATAAAAGTTTCAGAATGTTCAGCATCCCATCTGTATTGGACTGGAAATCTGTAGGCCAGCTGGGAATTACACTGCAGAAAAAGAAAAAAATCACGCTGGACTCAAGAGTTTTGGGAAATGTCCTGAAGTGACTCGTGTTTAGTACTCTGGCCTGGCCTTCATCCCTCACATGCTGAGTACCTGTGGTGAAAAGCGGCTCCTTGCTCACTCAGGTATCTGTGACATCCCTCACCATCACTCTGCCCTGCATCCATCTGCTGTGATCAGGATGTCGTGCTGAAATCTGGGACTTCTGCGCGTCTGGCTGAAGGTGGTGTCACTGAGGGTGCTGCCCTCGGGAAGGATTTGGGTAGCTCTCATGCGACACACGTTTTCTTCTTAGAGTGAGCCGCCCACCTCCAACTCGCTGTCTGGCGTCCTGCCTCTCCATGCGTGTGATCTCACCTTGTGTGTACTCCTGCCCTGGCGTCGGGTAGGAGGCGTACACCCTGAACCTCTGTAACTGTGTGCTAGGTGAATGTCTCAGTAACAAAACTGACTGATACACTCTGCTGCGCTCCCTGTGAGATAGGACGCGGTAGTGCACAGTAAAGGGAGCACCGCAGGTCCTCCTGAGAGGCACCTCTCTGCTGCGGGGAGAGCACCTAGGGCCCCCCCCCCCCCCCCAGAATTCATACTCCTAACCCCTCCTTCCTGTCTCTGCCACATCACGCCCGCCTTCAACTGGAAAGCGCAGCCCGTTTTGGCACAGAACTCCCCACCCTTTGATTTTCAACCACAAAGTGTCCCACACCCACAGTCTCAAGTCTTGACTTCAATGATGGCTAAGCAGGTTGTGGAGGAGGTAGAAAGAGGAAGCAGGGCTGTTCAGTGTGTGTGTGTGTGATCGTGGGGGCGGGCTCTTCCTCTCTCTAGGAACTGCACAATCCTGAGGCTGTGGAGGTTGCTGTCAGCTCCCACCTATGGCTCCACCCCGCCAATGTGTCATGACCCTGGCCAGAACAGAAGCACCTAGTTCCTAAGCAGGTGGAGACACTGGGCTTGACTGGGCTGGGGCTCCTGGCCTTTGGTCCAGAGCAGATGCTGCTGAGCAAGCGGAAGAACAGAGCAGTCAGCAGTGGACCCTGGAGGGCAGGATGTCTCTTCCCCTCCACCCTGTGGGGAGAAAACAAAGAATCTGTCCAGCAAAAAGTTCTGTTCCTACAGCGCACCCCCAGGTTACTTACCTAGTTCAATAGACAGAGTAAGACTGGGCAGAATGCCATTTCTCTTGCACTTTAATGAGAGTTTTGTCATGAAAAGTGATTTTCCAGCATCAAGCTGAATTTACTTAGTGGCTACAGGAATTCTGAACAGGGACTTGGATGAGGGGCAGAGTGTGGGTGGAGTAAAAGAAAATACCACCAAAATGAAAAGTCCTACAAGAAAACATTGCTGGCGTCTAATGTGCCTGATCAGCGCTTCCCCTGCTTTCAGCCAAGGGTCACTGCCACCGCACCAGGAGCACTGTCCCTCCACACTGGGGAAGGAAAAGCTGGCCCTGGCTTGCTGGGACTGCACCTTGAGGCCCTTCTCCTCCTCCTGGCTCTTGCCCTGCCAGATGTGCAGGATCCGTGGAGGCCTGCACAGGATGCTGGGAGAGGGTTAGCACAGGGCAATGAAAGGAAATGGCAGGGGCATGATCTCTCTCTCTCACTCCCTTTCTGTCTCTCTCTCTCTCTCTCTCTCTCTCTCTCTCTCTCTCTCTCTCTCTCTCTCTCTCTCTCTCTCTC
>PVKN010000330.1:0-71315 GCA_004027915.1 Capromys pilorides | reverse complement strand
CTGGGCTTCAGTCCTCTCACTTCCCAAACAGGGCTATGGTAGTGTCCACCTCATTCTGTCATTGCAAAGAGCAGATAGCACATGTCACGAGTTTGTTAAACACTGGCGTCACAGTCTGGTGCAAGGTGAAGCCACAGGGCTGATAGAATGACTGACAGCAAGTTCAACCCAATGTGGGCCCCCACGTAGAAAATTACAAGGAAAAGGAGCCAGTGTAAGGTTTCTCTGGCTCTGTTTCACAAAAATCAGACCATCCCAGGGGCAGGGGAGATAGCTCAGGGGCACAGGTGCCTGCCTGGCAAGGGCAAGGTCCTGAGTTTGATCCCTGGTTCCACAAAAAAAAAAAAAAAAAGAAAGAATCAGGCCATCCCGTTTACACGTTCTCTCAAAGTCTTAAAGAGGGCTGCTGAATCTGTTTCCTCAGATTGATTGATTGATTTTTGGCAGGACCGGGGTTCAAACTCATAACCTTGCACTTGCCAGGCAGGCACTTGCGATACGGAGCTCTCCTCAGCCCCTGTTTCCTGAGATTTATAGTCTCATTAAAAGTATTCTATTACCTTCTGATTTGTTGCAGTAAAAAAATTGAAAGTATGAATATTTTTTTGACCAGAACACTATATACACAGCAGTCTCATTACTTTTATATTTTGAACTTTATGTACTATTTTAAAAAGTTGCTTCTGAGTGTCAGTTATGATAAGAGACTATAATAGTTCTAGTTCGCTATGCAAAATATTGGTAATCAGACCCTTGTGAAGGTTTCCCTGGGGGAACCATGCTTCTGAGAGAGTTTGGTTTGCCTTGTGCTCCGGGGTTTGAGCCCACGACCTCCACACTGAGCTGGATCCCCGGCCTGTCTTGCTAAGTCGCTGAAATGCCCAGGCTGGGCTTGCCCGTGGGATCCTCCTGCCTCCGCCTCTCAGACTGCAAGAGGTACAGGCGTGTGCCGCTCCGCCCGACTGTCTGAGGCTTTTGCAGTCTGGTTCACTCTTCTTTCCTCAGCTCCCCACTGCTGATTTTGCACCGCTTAATTCCACATGTGAGCAGTCATTCCTGCACCTGCAGCCGTGCTACTGTAACTTCCCGGAGCCTGGGCCCCTGCTGACTTGCAGCTAGGCCTGCGGCATGCCTTTTTGCTTGCGTGGCTTTCCATGTGTGGATCTTTAACAATTGCTGGCCTCATGGTAGAAGGGGAAGTAGATGGTAAATGCCTAGATTCTGATTCTGCCTCAGGCTGTGTAGGTTCAAGTCTCAGCTCTGCCACCTTGGAGTACTTTGACCTTGAAAGTGTCTTGACCTGTTTCCTGTTAAAAATTGCACTGACAACAGTAGCGGGCCCAGTGTGGAGCTGAGCATGAGATTCGGTGGCACACAGAGCATGCTGAATGTTCCTAGCACATGGTAGCTTCTAGGGAGCAGTTGTTCGCTTACTGTCCTGCAGGAAGTCCTCTGACGCTGCGAGTGACGCCCCTTCCTATGTGGTCCCAGAGCCTGGCTTCTGGCTCCTGCCACTGCACTCATTATCCTGTTTTGCAATTTCCTGTTTACTTGTTACTGTCCTCTTCCAGATCACCAGCTTCTTGGAAGTAGATAAAGTCAGTTTCTTGGTCACAGTGATAGCCCCATTGCCTGGTGGCTGTTTCCCTTTCCCCAATCCACTTGAGGGTGTTAAGGTAGCTGTTTTGTTTTTTTTTTTTTAAATCCTTTTTTTTCTTTTAATAAGAAATAACATTGAGACAGGTTTAAAACACGTTAGTTGGACAGCCATAATAATTGATACAAGGCATATTGTTGTCTTCATAGTAGTTGTTCAGAGTAAAAGATGCAGGCCTGATAACTTTTCTAAACACTATTGGTATAAATATTTCTTCTCATTGAACTAAGAGAAAGTAGTGGTATACATACAGCAGTATTCCATAATAGTGGGTTGTCGGCAGAACTAGCAGTGTCAGAAGCTGTTGACTTGAGCCTTTTACAGTGCAGCATACTAATCTGGCTTTACTTTCTATGCCTCGTGGTTAAACTTTTTTGTTGGGTGGTTAAGTCCAAGTTAAAGCAAGACCTATATAATAAAACATGTAGTTTTCATATCTGACAAGGTCAGTGAAATCAGGATTTACCTTGCACCCATGTACAGTGTTTTGCAGGATTTTGTCAGTGTCAGCCATCTGGGTGAATTATGGTCATTGTTTGACTATGTTTTTTAAGAATCCTTAACTAAAATGCTGAGCAGGTCTCCTTGGCAGTTTTGACAGGAGCCGAGAGGTTTCCCTGTGCCCTCATTGGACAGTTTAAACAAATCCAACATGGTGCTTGAAACGACAGGTCTGCCCGATGCAAGGCATTGTAGTAGGCTCTTTAGATGCGTTCTTACTGAACTTGATCTGGGTCCCTGCAGGTTGGATGCTAACACCCATTTCAGAGTTAGGAAGAGCGCTCAGTCCTTCAGCTGAGCACCTGGCAGGGGGAGCCGCTCACCCAGGCCTCTAGCTTCTGGACTCACTGCAGTTTTTATCTGCTGCCACTGCCTTGCTGAGGGCTTGCCGGTGGCCTGGCTCCCCGCCCGTAGCTACTGCACCAGCCTTATGCCTCTTCTTCAGGGAACTGTGCCTTTCAACTTCAGAAGGGACCGTGGCAGGGACTGCTGCTCTCTGTAGGGAGCACCCAGGCTGGCTGGGTCTTCCACTGTGCAGTTACAGTACCGCTTGAGTAACGCAAAGCAGCAACCGTCAAGCAGGCAGATAAGGGCTCTGGGCAGCTCACCGAGCATGAGAACTTTGGGGAGGAGAGAACTGAGGAACATCTATTTTTATACCCTCATCTCTTAGCTTGTCCAAAAGTTAAAAATAAAGTCACCCATGCCCTGTGGGCAACTCATGGATCTCTGATTGCGATGGAAACTTACACAGTGTATCAAAGGATTGTCTGTGCTAAGAGTTTCCATCAAAATATGCCTTTGATTAAGCTGTATTTTCTTCTGATATGATTTTATAAACAACAAAACATGTCCTTGGAAACTAAGATTTATCATGACTCCAGCTGGCTTTCCCGTTAGAGGTCGAAACTAATGAATCCAGATAATACAATGTCTCCTTTTTAAAGATTTCACGAATCAGGAGAAACATGCAGTGCATACCTTCTGAGTCTGGTTTCTTTAACATGATGATCTCCAGTTCCAGCCATTTTCTGTGAATGATTATGGAATAATTTGCTCTTCTTTATAGCTAAATAATACTCCATTGTGTGTATGCCATATTTCCTTTATCTGTTCGACTGTAGATGGATGCCTAGGTATTGCAATAAATTGGCTGTTGTGAGCTGTACTTGAATTAACCTGGTTGGGTAGCTCTGCCTGTAGTTTGCTGACTTTGATTCCATTGGTGATGTATCCTGGAGTGAAACAGCTGGGTAGTATGGCAGTTTGAGTTTTAGGGGTTTTTTTGAGGAACTTCAGTACTGATTTGCATAGTGGTTGTGCTAATTTACATTCCTACCAGCAATGTAAAGAGGTTCCTTTTTCCTCTGCCTCCTTAATAGCATTTGTTCTCCCCTTCCTTCTCCTCCCCTTCTCTCCCCTCCCGTCCCTCCCCTCTCAATTCTCACTTTTTTTCTTTCTTTCTTTCTTTTTTTTTTTGCCTTCTTAGTTCAGGCTGGCCTTGAGCTCACTTTGAAGTCCAGGCTGGTCGCAAACTTAAAATGATCCTGTTGCCTCAGCCTCCCACCTCAGCCTCCTGAGGGCTGGAATTATAAGTATGCACCACCATACTTGACCTATTTTTCATATTCTTTTTCTTTCTTTCTTTCTTTCTTCTTCTTCTTCTTCTTTTTTTTTTTTTTTTTTTTTTGGTCTTTTTGAGACAGGGTCTCGCTATGCAGTTCAGGCTGGCCTTGAGCTCACTTTTGTAGCCAGGCTGGTCTCAAACTCGCACTGATCCTCCTGCCTCAGCCTCCCAAGTGCTGGGATTGTGGGCATGCACCACCATGCCCGGTGGCCATTTTTCCTGTTTTTGAAAAGTATCTGTTCACTTTTTTCACTTCTTGTGCCTCTGTATTGATAAGGCTGTTTTGTTTGTTTGTTGGTAAGTTTCAGGAAATATTTCCCTGTGTCGGACTTCAAGTGTTCCCCTGATTTCTTCTAGCACTTTTGGAGTTTCACATCTTTGTGTGTGTGTGTTTAGTACAGGGTCTACAGGGTTTCCCTACGCCCCGGGGAGGGGCCAGCTCGGCACCCCCCACCCCCCCACAGCGCTCTGGCTTTAGTCCTATGATCTATCTGGCCCGCCCGCAGAGTTTCACATCTTATGCCTGGGTCTGTGATCCATTCTGAACGGACTTCTGTGCAGAGTGAGAGGTGGGGCTGTGCTTCCATCTTCCACATGTGGGCGTCCAGTTTCCCAACTCCGTCTGTTAGAGGTCTGTGCTCTAGTCGATCCCATTGGTCTGTGTGTCTGCTTCTGCACCAGCTCCATGCTGTTTTTTTGTTATTGTTACTGTTTTTTCTAGTTCTATGAAGAATGTGATTGAAATTTTGTTGGAGGTTGCTCTGAATCCATAGATGACTTTTTTTTTTTTTTTTTTTTTTGCAGTACCAGGGATTGAACTCAGGACCTTGCACTTGCCGGGCCAGCAAGCGTTTATCCTAGTGAGTTATCTCCCTGGCCCAATCACTTTCTGTACTAGGGCCATTTTAGTAGCATTCTGATGATCCCTGGACATGAGAGGCTCTTTGTCCTCTTACGGTGCCTTCTGCAGTTCTTTTCTTCAGCATTCTGTAATTGTCATTACAGGGTCTTCCACATCGATGGTTAGATTCTTAAAGATTTTTTTTCCTGAATGGAATTGTTTTCCTCTGGTTTCTTTCTCAGCTCATTCATTGTGAGTGTGTAGAAAACCTCAGTTTTTTTTTTTTAATGTTGATTTTGTATCCTGCATTGTTGATTTACATCTTTCAAAAATGTTAACATCTTTCAGAAAATGTTAGAGAATCTTTTTAAATGTAGGTCGTTGGTAACTTATAGTTTCAAAAATATTATTACCTCAGTTTCTCTGATCAGAACTTTATATAATGATTTACTACTGATTCTTGGAGTGTATAAAAAGCAGAGACCACAAAATCTTGAGGCCATTTGGGCTGGGCTTGTAGCTCAGGGATACAGTGCTTGTGTAACGTGTGAGGTTCTGGATTCCATACCCAGCACCACCTCTCTTCACAAAATTCAGGAGGCTCTTTTTGACAGTGGCTAAGTGGGTCTTTATTCAGATAAGCATATTGAGTGGGATGGCATTGTTGACTAGGAAGGGATCCAGAAACTTGTTTGTTTCTTAAACAAATATTAGAAAATGTTTTTTTGAAAACCCCAAATATTAAAGGCAGTAGAGGTTTGGGGGGAGTTTCTGAGGAACACATCTGCATGTGCTCAATACATTAAAATCCTCCTACAGGTTATTATTGTATGCGAGTGACTCAAAGCCCCATTCCTCACTCTCTGATGTTGATTATTGCCTTTGTGTTGGGACATCTTAATTGACATGCATTTTGCATGAGTTTGAACTTAAAAGTACAGGGCAATAGCAACTACAATTTCTTGCTCACTGATACTTTTTTTTTCACTGATACTTTTTTTTTATGGTGTTTTTGAGACAGGGTCTCGCTATGCAGTTCAGGCTGGCCTTGAGCTCACTTTTGTAGCCCAGGCTGGTCTCGAACTTGCACCGATTCTCCTGCCTCAGCCTTCCGAGTGCTGGGACTACAGGCGTGCGCCACCACGCCCAGCTCGCCCACTGACAGTTCTAAGCACTGTGCTGAGGCTTTATGTGCACCTCATTAAGACTGCACGTAGTTATGCACGCATTGATGCTATTACTCCATTTTACAGGTGGAGAAATCAGGACAGGAGCGGCCAAGCCACACGCTCGAGGTTGCAGAGCACGTGGAGTCGGGCTTTGACCCAGCTTCAGAACTGTCACATGCTCATCAGGATGGGCGACGCTATAGCTGTGTCAGCTTTCCATCAGTGTGCAAAATACTGGATGGAAGTCCCCTGAAAGCATTTGTTTTGGCTCACTGTTCCAGAAGGTTCAGTCCATTGCTGTCTGGCTCCATGGCTGTGGGCAGAATGTCAGAGCAGAAGAGCAGAGGGATGCTTCTCACCTTGAGGCAGCAGAGAGACTGAGAAGCCAGGGAGAGACCTAGAAGCCAGGGAACAGAGCTGCTCCCTAGGCTGCCCCCAGGGACCACCTCCTCCACCCAGGCCTCCACTCCTAGTAACTCATTTGCCTATGAATTCATCATGGATTAGCCACACTGGCGTGGCGCAGTCACCTTCCAGAAGCGCCACCTCTACGCACAGGAGCCTTTGGTGACATTCTTATCCAGACCTACCATTCTGAGCTGCTGCTCTCACACAGTCCTGTCCTGCGCATTGCCTTACTTGATGTGCATGATTTTGCAAGGTCAGATCTGTCCTCATACGCTGTGGTTCCATGATTTAACAGAAGATGAAAGGTTTTGTGTTTTTTGGCTGGTTAGGCTGCCTTCAGGGCAGGTCTCATGCTCCATGTGGAGGTGGGGATCGAACCCAGGTCGATCTTAGGCAAGGTGCTTAAAACCCTGAGCCTCTGTTTCCTCGTCTACACAAGGAGAGACTCTGCTGAATCAAGTGCTTTAACCAACTAAGCTACTCGGCAAGCCCCCGACTTAACGGAAGATGAGAGCAGACTGGCTGTGAAGGTGACTGTGCCCTGTTCCTGAAAGAACGAACTTGTGCAGAGAAAGAGGGTACAGAGTTCTGAATCCTAAGCATTTTCACCTTCTAGGGGCAAAGGGAGGATGGAACGGCCACCATAGCAGGGTCTAGCAAGAGCCAAGGAGGATCCCGGGAAGGTCACCATGCAGTGGCCGAGGGACACAGTAGACAGCCATGCTGAGTGCTTCTGAGATGGAAGAAAGTGGGAGCGGAGATTGGCTTTGGTGATTGTGTGTGTTGCTTACCCTGGATGAGGGTCCTGTCAAGGCGAGGAAAGGCCTGTGTCCACCCTGTGGCCAGGCAGAACATGGGGTGAGTCTGCTGTCGGGGCATCAGATGGGAGGAATTGAAGAAGAGTGCTAGCTTAAGAGGCATGGGGCCGGCGAAACCTTGTTTTTACCCAGGCGTTCTGTGCTGGCCACACATGAAGGTTGTACAAGGACCTAGTGGGAAAGGAGAGAGAGACCCAAGACGAGATGCCAGGGTGACGTTGACAGCACATACGGAGTGCTCGCTGTACGTGGGGGTGCATTTCTCCTGTTCTCTCAGTTATTCTGCTCAGCAGCCCTGTGTAGTAGGTAGTCAACTCCCTTCTGTAGACAAAGAAATAGAGGCCGAGGGGTTTAAGTACCCTGTCTAAGCTCAGACTGAGTTGTACAGTTTTTAAGCCAAGTTCTGTCCAACCACATCATAAATTCAATTTTTGTTGTTTTTTGAGACATTAGATCACTGTGCAATCTAGGCTATTTTTAAATTACTGACTTTGAACTCACTGTATAGCCCAGGCTGGCTGAGAGCTTGCTGTGTTCCTCCTGCCTCAGCCTCCGAGGTGCTGGGATGGCAGGCATGCACCACCATGTCTCCATCGTGGATAAGTTGAGTGAGCCGATTATCAGGGAGACCAAGCCTGAGAAGAGAGCAAAGGATCCCTGCATTCCGGTAGAGAGAGAGGGTGTCAGCTCTTCACCTCCTGCTTTATCAAGTGCCTGTGCTGCTCTGCTCGGGCCTGTTCCATGCTGCACCCTCAGAGCCTGTGGGCTGTTGCAGGGTGTCTACACGTCCTTTTGGAGGCTTGTGGCCTTTTGTAGTGGCAGGGGCTTCAGTCAGATGTCTGGAAGCAGTTTTAAAAATAGCCGGTTCTGTGGATAACGAGCATGCTGGCATGTTAGCTTGGCTTACGTCTCCAGATCTGTTTATACTTGGCACAGAATAGAGAGGAGTTTTTTGTTTTAAATGTGCATTTTTTTTCTCCTATATTTATGCATGTTAATATGAACCATTCATCCAGGCCTCCGAAGTCTGAAAGAAGGCCTAATGTTTTTTGCTTTTTTTTATTTTTATTTTTTATTATTTGATTTGGAGTCTCGCTATGTGGTTTAGACTCATAGTGATCCTCCTGTCTTAGCTTCCCCAGCACTGGGATTATAGTCATGCACCACCATGCCTAGTTCTGGGGCTGGCAGGACACCCTGGGGTTCAGGAGCAGCACTGTATACAGTACTAGTGATGGAACCTCAGACCTTGCGCTTGCCAGGCAGGCACTTAGGCGCCAAGCCATCTCCCCAGTCCCTGGTTTTGGTTTTTGAGACAGTTTTGTTGTGTTGTTGAAGTTAGCCTTGAAACTACAGGCCTGCACCACCCTGCCCAGCTTCTCATCTGGTCTTTAGAGGCACTTTCCTGTTGCTTTCTCTGGACTGTCTTCATGTTTCTCATTATGACCATTCTGAGGTCCCTAAGACCTGTGTCTTATGGCCTTTAGTACTCACTATAGCCTTCAGAAGGTAGCAAAAGACCTGTCCTCATCCCTTGCACCCAGAAGCTCAGATAGCATGAGCAAAGCTGCCATCTAAAAAGCTGGTGCAGGGGTGTCTTGGTGTCTCGCCAGCCATTGGCCCCTCGAAGGAGACGTTCCTTGGGGTGATTTGTTTATGTTGCCCGTTTCTCTGCAGCTTGCTCCTTGTGGATGCAGTTTGGAAACTGGCGGCGCAGGGGCTTCTGGGTTTCCAATTGGGCAGCTCCTGTCAGTTCAAGGGAATCTCTCTGAAATGATGGAGGAGCTGAAGGAGGTGATAAGACCAGGGAGAGAGAGACAGGGAGGAGCTGTTGCCACCAGCGTCACTTTTGTTTTGCCTGCTCAGTTGTGTAGGTCCTTTGCCTTTTGTTGTAGAAGCTAAATGTTTTAAACTAGGCCGGTCAGCGGTTAGCTGTGTTTATTTCTGTTGGACTCTCAAGGGTTCTCATAATTCTTCCATAAGCGAATTTACAAAGACATTTACTTCTCAGTACCTTAACGTAGTACAGGCTCACATTCTCTTTTTGTTTTTTTCAGCAGCTTTGACTATCTTAGCAGACTGGCTCTTTCTTTTCTATCTGCTGTAAGTGATTATTTTTAAATAGAACCATTTGTTTTGAGTTTTCCAAATGTACTTTTACCATGTCCGTTGCTTGAGGTAAGGTCACCCTTCCCTCTGTTCCTGCTCACAGAGCGGCTGCCAGAGTTACTTGTGTGTGGCGGGTGGCATCCAAGGTGGCAGGAAGGGGATGTGGGTGTGTCCTGGCTGTACTTATAAAATGGACATGGTGCTGGGTGTCACATTGTTCATCGACCTTCCCAGCACATTGGAGGCTGAGGCAGGAGGACTGCAGTGAGTTTGAGGCCAGCCTGCACTACCCAGGGGGTTCAAGGCCAGTCTGGAGCCTGATTCAAAAAAACGACTTATGCCAGTAATAACTGAGGGTGTCCTGGGCCTCCGAGCAGGGTCCTTCACACGCCGTGTGTGACAGACAGGTAGTAAGGGGAGCCCGGGGAACATGCTGGAGCTCAGAATCTCCTGGAGAAGTAGCTGTTCCCTAGCCTGGGACGCACAGTGGCATCCTGAGGAATGTTGTACAGCTTTGGGGAAGCGGAGGAGCAGTGGCTTGAGTGTGACACTGGATGGGAGAGAGAAAAGTAAAAATTTCATTAAAAATAATAGAATAAGGGGCTGGGGAGATAGCTTAGGAGAATAAGCACTTGCCTGGCAAGCACAAGGCCCTGAGTCCAATCCCCAGTTCTGCAAATAAAATAAAAATAGCTAATACATTGCATATTGTTATCTTTTTATTTTTCATTTTTTAATAATGTTATGTATTTGCTACAGAGTCCAGCTCAGACTTGTAGTGATCCTCCAGTTTTCAGCCTCCCCAGTGCTGGGATTACAGGTCTGTGCCACTACACCTGACTCGGCCGCTGGCTCAGTGCACCCGAGGGTGGGGCCAGTGCAGCCTGTGGTACCAGGGATCAAACCCCTGCATATTGTTATCTTTAAAGTAGTTACTCAGAGTACAAGACATGGGCATAAAAAAAATTCTCGAAACGGTATTAGCACAAGGCTTTCTTTTCAGTAAAGTAAGAGAAACTAGTGGTATAGCTGTCTTGTAGCTTTTTTCCTTTTTCCTTCCTTCCCTTCCTCTTTCCCACATCCTAGTTCTTTTTCACTTTTGAACAGTTTCCTCCCATTTCCACAGTATCTGTCCCATGACGCTGGCCATGTGTGGAGCATTCCTGGCCGTTGGCCTCTGGCATCGGTGGGCAGATGCTGCAGATGCTGACAGGCACCCAATGCTGTGTGGTGGGCTTCACCAGGCCCCATGCTTCCCAGGGGTCGCCTTCGATGCGCTGGAGCCACAGGCTCTTCGGAGTATCCGTGGGACTCAGGTGCCTTCCCTGAGCCTCTGCACTGTGATGGAGACTGGGCCCTCTGTCTTGCATTTCCCACAGGGCTGGTCCTGATGTCCAGTGCCTGGTTTGGCCATAGCTCAGCACTTTTGAGGCTCCAGCGACGTGGTGCACGATGGCGCAGAGCCCACATCGTGTGACAGGGCTCGGCATTCACGCCTGGAGTCCTCTGTTGGGGCCCTCTGTTACAGCCATTGCTGGTGGATAGAGGGCAGAGTGCTGGCTCCCCCAGGCCCAGGCTTTAACTGAAACCCCCAAGAAGGCGATACCACAGCAGGATGCCTGGCAGAGCCTGTTCCCTTCTGCGGCGTCTCTCATGGTTTCGCTTTTAGGGCAGTCTTTGTCTTTTCTGGTTTTTTTTTTTTTTTTTTTTTTTTACCAGATTTGCTTTAATGAATTATACAAGTGGTAACTGAAAATTTATTATTTTTTGTATGTAAGTAGGTGCTTTGAATGCAATAAAGGTTGAGCTGTGGCTTTTCTGTTTTGTTCACTGCCTGGTGCCTCACGGTGGTCCTTCTCCCACGCCTCAGGTACTCTCCACACTCACCTCTGTGAACAGGTGCGGCCATCATTCTGTTGTGCAGGTGAGGAGACCAAGGCCTGGCACCAGGAAGCAGCCCGTCCAGAGGTGCCCTGTCCAGCTCAGAGATGGCGGGGTGGGGATCCTGGCACCGCTCTGCTCACACTGCCGTCACAGCCTTCCCGGGGAGGTGGAGCCAATTTGTGTGTTTATTTTCCCCCTCTTTTTTTTTTTTTCCCCCTTTCTTTTTTTTGTTCATGAAACAGAGTCAGACGGGCCTGGAGCTCCGTGTGGTGCTCTTGTGTCAGCCCCCGGAGTTGCTGGGGTTATAGATGTGCACCCACACCTGCCTCATGGAGCTGTGATTTGGAAGGCAGCACCTTTTGTCCTCTTTTTTTTTTTCCCCTTCTGTATTTTAGTACAGTCTGCAGAGTCTCACCTCGTAGATCGGTCTCGTGGTGATTCCCGTGTTCAGCCTCTCAAGTACTGGGATCACAGGCTGCGCCGCCAGGCCCAGAGCACAGGGCACTCTGGGAATCAAATCCTGGCCGCTGCTCTCTGTCTAAGCTCGTCTTGTTTTTAGTGCTGTCAAGGAAGTTGCTTTAGGAGTGTGCCGTGCTGCCGTAGGAGTGAACAGATGTTTTCTGAGTCCTGTGGCCCTGGCCTGGACACTGTCTGTGCCCACTTTCTGGCTGTGTCACTGAGGACAGGTCTTGTCACCACTCTGAGCCTCGTACTCTAAATCTGTGTAGTGAAGATTTAGACTTACTCTGAAAAAGGGGGACTGTGAGCTGGGTGTGATGCCTGTCACCCCAGCACTCTGGGAGGCTGGAGTGGGAGGATGGCAAGTTTGAGCGCAGCCTGAGCAATGTAGCAAGGTCCTGTTGAAAATTTTTTAAAAATTGTTGAGGACATTGCTCAGTGCAAAGGCCCTGGTTCACTCTTCAGTGAAGCGAGACAAAGACTGTTTAAGTGGTCTGTTTGTTTAGAACCTCCCCTATAAAAATACATTAACTCCTGTTTCCATGAAGATTTTCCTCTGAAGCTGTTAGCATAGTACTAAGAATGGAGAAAACACCCAGTATCGTCAGTACGAGCAAATTCTCAGTACATTTGGTTGTGGTTTTTTCATTTAGTCCTGTTGGGTTAGATTTCTTTTTCTTTTTCTACTTTTTTTTAAGGGTAGAATTAATATTTTATTGTCATTTATAATCAGATGGCAGTTGTGTATATAGTTTTCATACTTATTTTCTTTTTCTTTTTTTTTTTTTTAATTTATTTATTTATTTGTTTGTTTGCTTGTTGTGTTTGTTTGTTTCTTTATTTATTCATTTTGTGGCTGGCTCAGCCTGCCCTGGTGGTGGCGCTGGCGCAGCATGTGGTGCCGGGAATCGAACTGCAGTCCCCACAGTTGCCTGAGCCCTCCTAAGCAGGCGCTTTAGACCACTGAACCATCTCGCCGGCCCCCATACTTATTTTCTTGTAAATTAAAAAAAATTAAAAGTTTTAAACAGTTGACAGTTACATTCTTCAGAAAACAGGTTAGATCAACTCCTTGATGGTGGCTTCAAGCTTCTCCTTATTAGCGCCAGAAAACTCACCCACCTTCTGCCCATTTTTAAAAAACTGGAAGGTTGGCATGCACTTGACTTCACAGTCTGAAGCAGCATCCTGACGGTCATCCACATCTACTGCAAGGAACACCACGTTGGAAAATTTTTCACACAGGGAATGAAAGAAAGGCTTGATCATTTTGCAAGGCCCACAGCACGTAGCTGAGAAATCAACTACTGCAAGTTTATCTCCTGCAGCAGCCAGCTTCCCGAAAGGCTTCTCTGCTTTTGATCTGCTTCACCATGCTGGCTGCTGGGGCCTGACGAGCTACCGAAGCAAACGATAGAAGCGGATGGAAGGCGCGGGACGTAGCCCCTCTTTTTCTTTTTTGAGGGGAGAGTATTTTTCTTTTGAGACCAGTCTCACTCTGTAGTTCAGGGGGATCTTGAACTCCCTGTGTAGCCCAGGCTGGCCACAAACTGTTGGCAACCCTTCTGCCTCAGCCTCCCAAGGGCTGGAATTTCAGGAATGGGTGACTACACCCAGCTGTTTGGTTGTTTCTTCTATGCGGCCTCCTCAGCCAGGCTGAGGTGACCCTCCTGTTCACTTTCCCAAGTAGCCGGGACTGCAGGTGCAGTCCAGCCAGAGTTCATGTGCTTTTGACTCTTTAAGCTGCAGTGCCTTGCACAGTAGGGACCTGATAAGATTAGAATAGAGGAACAGTGCGCCCTTCCTGTGCTGGGTTCCCTGCTTCGAGGCCTGGGGTGGCCCCTGAATTTCAGGGCCATATCTGCAGATTGGTCAGGGGATGACTGTGTCACCTGTCACTTGCCATCCAGGGAGCTAGCTTAGTTGGAGCAGTTTTGTTTTTCATTATTGTCATTTGGCATATGTAGCCCTCTGCTTATTTGTGTATACTTTTTTGTTCTTGTTTCATTATCCATTTGAAATACTCGACCTCTGTATTGCAGTAAAGACTGTACTAATAGTTAATGATGACTTTTAAGAAGAGACCGAAATCCCTAAAAAAGGCCTTGCCTATTAGATTTTTCTTGTGGTTTCTCTATTTCTCATATAATTCTGGCTAATTCTCTGTGTGCCTGCTATTTGAATTCTGAAATTCATGAGTAGGATTTTTCTTTGCAGTTAGCTTTCCTTAGTATTTCTTGTCCCCTACCCACATTCTAGAAGATTCTAAGGGAAAGTCATTGGCTGCCTTCTCACTGCACCGATGGGTCATTTCCAACAAAGGAAGTTGGTTTCCACATTTCATGTGATAGTTTCCCAATGATTCTAAATTCTAAGTTCTCTCCAAGGCTTTTGAAATGTGGATAATTTTATTTATAATATTGGTTTTCACGTTTTTCTCATTACTTTATTGTGGGGGGACCTAGCAAGGGGTGCTGGGTGCATCTGTCCACGACTGTTTAGAGGATCAGTGACAGGAGGAGATGGGGCCCAATGGGAAGGAAGTGATCAGATGGGCTGCACGCCCCGGCCACAGGCATCGTCTCCGGCCCTGCTTGGCCTCCGTGTAACCTGGGCAGGCTGTTCAGTCCTCCTACATCCCAGTCCCTGCCCTGTGAAAGAGGGATGCACAGAGCTGCCCAGGGCCACCAGATGTCTTGTGGTGGGCGTGCTCTTGTGAGTTCCCCTTCCTTTGTCTTTTCTCTGTTTTGCTCCTCTCTGACAAGCTAGGTTCTCTGCTTTTATACAGTTGCTCTCAGGGAATTAGATATAATTTTGTAACTTGGGGGATATTTTCTCTCCTAGAGAGTATGTTTTTGCCCCTTCCTGTGGTGTAGCTGGGTGCCCTGCTTGGCTGGTCAGCTGCGTGACCCTCTGTATTAGCTGCTGGAGGAACCACCCTCTGACACTTACTCACATAAGCACCATTGCCAGTCTCAGACCTGCACGCCCTCTGAGTTTGGCGCTTCTCAGCAGCAAGTTTTACTTTTGTACAGAGGACCTCTGTGCTCCTTTTCATTCCTAAAATGATGTTATTTCCTGGAGCTGTAGTCCTAGGTGGTATGTAAATCCTGACCAGGGTGACTCAAAGTGGGTAGAGGGAGGGAACCAGCTACACTGCCTACTCCAGCCAGTCCAGGCCAAGGGACAAAACCAGTTTGCCCAGGATTTCTTCCTCTTGCAGAAAGTCCCCATAATCTATGCAAGTCCAGCAAAATCCATACACAGATGAAGGTGTGGGTAACCCAATAATTGTTCTGTTACAGACACTTCCAGGTAGCTCAGGAGCAGTAAAATAATTGAGGATGAAGTACAAAATAAGCCAGGTGTGGTGGGGCCAACCTATAATCCCAGCACTCTGGGAAGCCAAGGCAGAGGAATTGCAAGTTCAAGGGCAGCCAGAACAATTTAGTGTATCCAGCAATATAAAGTGATTTTTCTTTTGTATTTTAGGGAAAGATTTACGGGGTGTTCAGAGTCTCACTATTAGATCAGACTTGTAGTGATCCGCCTGTTTACGCCTCCCAAGAGCTGAGATTACAGATTCAGGAGCCAGGAGCCACCACACCCAGTCTCAGTTGTGGTCCCAGCACGCCCTTGGGGAGGGTCTGGCAAGGCAGGCCCAGGGAATGAACCCCCAGCCCCTCAGGTGCTTTAATCTGCTCAGCTATTTGGCCGGCCCGAAAGATAGCTTCTGAATTCCTTTAGCCATATTAGAATTGTTCTATGTATTTTTACTGTTGAGTTATCAGGGTAGATCATTTCTGAAAGTTTTATATAATGGTCTGGAATTTATGTCCCATTCATTCTGTTACAACTTCTGTGACTGAATGTTACTAGTTGAGTAGGTTTTTTTGAAATCAGCTCTGAGTCCTGGAGGTACAGAAAGGTTTGCAGTGCAGGGCGGCAGGGCTCCTGTGCAGAGTGATGGCTTTTGAATTTATACATGGAAAAACTGTTGTGGAAGCAACTGCCCTTCCTTTAAACATTGGACTTCTGTGGCGCTCACACTGGCATCTGGTTTCTTAAGATTCTTTTGTGGCTTTGACCATAACCATTCAAGAGTTGTCAGGGCCAATGTTTTCAAAAAAAATGTTAGCAAATTGGCTGAACTAATGCACTTATGTTTGGGTCTGGGGCTACAAGGCGCTGCCTAGGGCTGTGAGGCCCTGGGTTCAGCCCCTCTTGCTTTTGAAACATTCACTTGAGAGGCTCAGGAGATTCTTTGAGTAGGGCAGTCAGTAGCTGATGTTTCAGTCAGTAGCTGTCATTCAAGAAATTGCAACCTTTAGCCATACTGCCATTGTGTTAGAATTGAGTAGAGGAGAAGAGTGGAAGATTGCTGTGTGTGTCAGCTGTAGAAGCTTGGTTTTTCTTTTCATGTGCCTTACAAGGAGGAGAATTTTCCAGAGAGCTAATGAGGAAGGAGGTCCTCGCTTTAAGTTCCGAGGATACTTAAAACCCCAGGTGACATCAGTGTTTTAGTGGTTGATGTCTTTGGAGCTGCCTAGAGCTTGGTCATCTTCAGCCGCTTTGAGACTCGCGGGGCCTCGCCTGGTCCATGACCCACATGCTCATTGGCGGTTGCGTAGCTCAGGGCTCTTCCTGGGTTCCTTTCGCAGAACCTCACGCAAGAAGAAAAACCTTGCAGCCTTGCTGCCGGCTGAGTATTGGAAACTGGGCTCCATGACAGGTTGGCTCTGGACCCGGCTTGCCTTGCTCAGACGTGAGACCTTTTTCTCTTGGCTGAGGTACTTAGAACTGCTCCCGCGGCAGCTAGAAGCAGTCTTGTCGTATTCCCTGTGCTGTTCATCTCCCACCACAGCCTGTGTCCCTCTTTTCTTTCTGTTTTGTAAGACGGCTGTGGATCACTTTTTCTAGTTATTTTTTTTATTTATTTTTGCATTTAGTACAGGGTCTCACTACACAGATCCGAATAATAGTGATTCTCCTGTTTTCAGCCTCCTAAGCCCTGGGATTATAGGCATGTGCCACCATGTCCAGTCTCAGTTGACATCTCAATGCACCCTGAAGGTGGGGCTGGCGTGGCACGCTGGGGATTGAACCCTGGTCCCTGTATCTGTCTCAGCAGGTGCTTTAGTCTGCGAGCTCTCTGGCTGGCCCTTTCCAGTTATCTTAACTGCTGGGCTGCTCAGGCTGGCCTTGAACTCACTGTGCAGTCCAGGCTGGCCTCCAACTTGTGGCAATGCTCCTGCCTCAGCCTCCTGAGTGCTAGGATTATAGGTGTGCGCCACCATGCCTGGCCCTGTTTCTCTTCCTAAAACTGTAGCCGTATGAGGCCACTGATAGTCTTTCTAATCGTATGAAAATCTTTTCAGTTTTGTCTGTTGGCCATGCTTAGAGATATAACTTTATTTTCCTGCTTCTTTGGTTAGAGTGAGCAGGCTTACATTTTTTTTTTTTAAATGCCTTAGCTTCCAAGTCAAAAGCTGGACTTTAATTCCTCTATGATCTGCTGTATTATAGCAGAAGTGATGGTTCCTAAGACCATCCTGTCCCCTCACTTTTCCTTCTCACCATCCCTGGCAGGAACCCTTTCCCTTGGGAGCAGAGTTCCGAGCAAAGCCCCAGTGCTGTGGTGCAGCCTCCTCAGAGCTCCCGCCTCCTGCGGGCCTTGTTGCTGTGGGTGGGAATCAGAGAGGGGCTGGGGGCTGTGGCCTTTGGAGGAGGAGGAGACTTCGGAGGCAAGGGACAGCGCTAGAAACGCAGATGGGGAAGGCAGAAGTTTGTGGGAAATAGCTAGACTGTGCCATCAGTGGGGTCTGGAGGGTAAGGAAGGAACTCAGTCCAGGCTGTGGCAAGCTGCGGGCTCAGGGCCGCCCCTGGATCAAGTTGACCTCAGGCTGCAGGCTGCAGGTTTCCAAGTGGACTGGGAATGACTCGACACTGGCATTAGGAAGCTGAGTCTGGCATGGCTTTATGCTGCACGCCGGGGTTAGGATGAGGTCCTGAGCGTACAGACTGAGCCGGTGACCGTGCAGTCCTGACTGTGCTGTAGCCTGGTCAGTCCCATGAATACCTTTTCTCTGTCTCCAAATCACTTGAAATGGTGGCTTCTCTGTCTGCCGCCTGTTCCCTTCCTCTAGGGTGGCCTCCCTCACCTACTCCCTTCATCTACGCCAGGAGGATCTGATGTACCGTTTATTCATTATGAAATAAAATGCAGTCCAAGCACACGTCACTTCTCATCCATTTAAGGCACATTTTAAGCCATTTATTTCTGATTACAATTTAAAAGACTTTTCCTGAGAAGAATTTCAAGCATCAAACAGATTGGTAATAATCCTTTTAAACCTATTCAGCTAGCCCTGAAAAAAAAAATCTTGAGTAGGTTTCTTTTTCCTAGAATAAGCGACTGGGGGAGTGTCTACATCCACTACAAAGAGAGACATCCTCTCCCTTGAGAAGGGCGAAACTGCTGTGTAGCAAACTCGCACGGCATTGTTCTTGCATATCGTCCTGCTGCTCGTGTACACAGACGCCAGCCCTTCCGTGGACACGTGTCTGGGCCTGGGGCCCCGTGGCCTTGGCTCTGCGCAGTGCGCACAAACATAAGTCTTAGAAACTCATTCCGTAAGTAGTTACAGCATTAGAGTGTTAATTGGTTGCCCTGAGAGTTAATGTTTGCTCTAAAAGCCTTTATTACATGAAGAACACCAATTTTAGATTCTTTAGGAAATAGTTGTATTGAGTATAAGGAAGATGATTAATACTGCTGTAGTTTCTGACACAACTGAAAAGAGATTGAAATACCAAGTCAGACAGATGGAAATAGAAGTTACACTTTGTACCAACAAAGTTGATCGGTAGTTGTGGCCATGATCTGCAGCCATTGGCATCTGGAGTGGACAGACGTGCAGACAGCTGCTGGCCCAGCTGTCTCAGAAGCCTCTTACCTCCACGATGGAGCAGACTGGAGTGGACAGCTCCTCTTTTTCCCACACGCTTACTTAATTTGACCCTGCGTATTTGCCAGTTTGTGGCACATCTTGTTGTTTCAGCGGTCAGTAAGCTTTTTATCATGAACTTGTGCAGGTTGTTTTAACAATATTATGACACCACTGTGGGAAAATGTTTTGCTCACATTGCTTTTTTGCTTTCTGGTAATCAGAAACAAATCGTATCTGACACTATGCTAAGGACGGTGCAGGCTTTTCATGCCCTCATATGGTTCCCCATCCAGCTTTGAAGAGGGAAAGCCTGCAGAGTGGGCAGGCATGGTGCAGAGCTCAGCCGGGGCGCCTGGAGAGTGAGGGTGAGGGCGTTTCTACTCTGCAGCCGTTTCCCATGTTGGTGATTTAAGAAATATGAGGGCTGCTCCTACCACTGGGGCAGGGGCCAAGCCCTGGCCAGGCTTTGAGGAAGTGCTGTGATTTGGGCACAGGTGTGTCCTCCTGGTCTGCTGTGCCTTCATCTCCACATGGAATCCTCAGGACCGTGTACCCCTCTCGCCCGGACCAAGGAGAGTTGCAAATCAGCAGCCCCATGGGTTGTAGAACAGAGCGTACACTCTGATCGAGATTCCACATGGCAAGCTCTGGAAAACTCGGAAGGTAATGAAAAGATGAGTTATCCAGTCCTTGCCTCTCTGAGCACTCCCTGTTGCCAGCAGGGGTCACTGACCTCAGGATGGATCTGAGAAACCTGGAATGTCCTGTTTCACATTGTTTCCCTTGAAAGACGGTCTTGATCTGTGCGGTCTTGATCTGTGCGCAGAATATTCTGTGCTTGGAATGCCCTCTGTCCTTGAGAGGCTGGTGGGAGGCTGCCTGTGATATGCTGGATGAGGATGAGAGTTGGGAGGGCAAATAGAAGTAGGGGGATTTGATTTGCATGAGCCTGTATAAATATTTTTTCTGTTAAGTCTTAATAAGGTAGTCGTTACATTTTTTGCATAAAATTAAGTGAACCAAGATTAGGGATACTGTTGAGTCTAACTTCTTGAAACTAAAATATCATTTAGAAATTATTAAGATAACGTATATTCTGGATGAAAAAAGTAAAAAACGTGAAGATCTATAAAGTGTTCTTCATCCTTCCCATCCTTTTAACAACTGTATGTATACATTTTCAGATTGTTTTTATGTTTATACAGATATAGCTCATTTTTTTATTTTTGTTTTGATGATACACAATCTGCACCTTGTCTTTTTGTACTTATTATTATATTATTGATAGTAATTGAGTAGATTTGTAAATCATGAGTGGGTATCAAATTATCAAGTATTTTTTAATCTAATGGGAATGCAAGGTTGTTTTTTTTTTAATCCACTAATGGATACATTAGATTCACTGACATTCCTGGAGTAACTTAAGTCACTTAGAGTTGACATCTGCTCATTCTTTAAAGAAATTTCAGAGGTGTCACAGGATACAGAATATGTTACCTGGCCTGGCACAACCCAGAGAAAATGAAACTGGGATCTGACCCTCCTGGGAGCTGCCTGGTGGTTACTGGGAGGGATATTGTTAATTACAAGTTAATAGCATTGGCTACAAAGTATTTGATTCTACAATATGGTCCTAGTTGTAATCTGGAGAAATAGGCAGGTCTAATGCTTTGGCCATCTTCAGTTTATAGAGTATATTATTATTATGTTTTATTTCCTGTCATAGTCCTTTGGGGGTTACTTAGAGGTCAGATAGACTTTCTTGTATTATTGCCCAATTAAAATATTTGCATGTGTTTTGAGTACTAGGCCATACCTTTGGTCATCTCTCCTTTCTTTCATTTTTTTTTTTTAATTTATGTATTTGATACAGGCTGTCACTACACACAGTACACAGCTCGCACTCATAGTGATCTTCGTGTTTTCAACCTCCCCAGCACTGGTATTACAGGCATGTACCACCACATCCCGACTCGATCCATGGCTCAGCGTGCCCCGGGGCAGGGCCAATGCAACGTGTGTTACCGGGAATTGAACCCTGGTCCCTGTGCTTGCCTAAGCAGGCACTTAGTCTGTTGAGCTATCTCGCCGGCCCTCATCACTCCTTTCTTTGAGGAAGTAAAACTTTTCTTTACTTTTTGAGGTCTCTCTAGAAGAACTGCTGAACTTGGCAATGCATGGGAGAGTAGTTGTAGATGTCTTCACGCATGACCATCGCTTGGGTCCACACCTGGGCTTAGGGTGGAGATTTGAGGTTAGGTGCTTGAAAGATGTGATCTGTTGGCTTTTGGAGTCAGGAGAGTCTAAACATCTCAGAGATTCTGAGAAACAGATTCTGAGTTTGTGCGGCTCTACCCACTTCTCATAGCCTGATCCTCAGTTGAGAACGGAAGCCTTGCAGAGGGGGCGTACTGTCAGGATCTTGACTTGCAGTTAAGCTGTGCTGTCCCTCTTTGTTAATGCCTTTTTTCATCATCAATCATTTTCTTCTTCTGTTGTAGACTCTATAGTAAACGTTTTGTCTGTCAGTGGTGTCTCCTTTTACAGACTATAAGATTTGCTTTGTATAAACTTAATTTTTTTTTGAGCAACTTAAAATGTATAGAAAGATGACTCCAAAAGTGCCGCGTTCCCATATACCTCTTCTCTCTTCTACCCTCATAGTTTTTCTTGGAATTAATATTTTGGACATGTGATGAATATTGCATGTGATGAATATTACATCTTGAATATATGGTACCTTTGTTATTATTGGTGAACTTGTGTCAATATGTTGTTAACCAAAGGTATTAGGGTTCACTCTTTGTATTGTGTAGCTCTGTAGTTTTGGCAAGTGTATACTGTCATAAGTCTCCCGTTATGGTATGCAGAATGGTCTGCTAACCTTAAGACGCTCTGTGTTGTGGTCGTCCCTCTTCTCAACACCCTGAAATCTTGACGGGCAGTGATTTTTTTCCTGTCTCTAGTTTTGCCTGTGAAATGTAATATAGTTGGAATCATATAATTTGAGTCATCTCTCTTTTTTTGGCACTGGGAATTGATATTGAATTTGATACTCAGGACCTTATGCTTGCCAGGCAGGCGCTTGTGCTACTGAGTGACACCCCTGGCCAGAATGGCCTCTTTCACTTAGCTGTGTGCGTTTAAAAATTTCTCCCAAGTTTTTTTTTTTTTTTTTTTTTTGACATGTCATTTGTTTTTATCCCCAATAATATCCCATTGCATGGATGGATGTGCTACAGCTGGTTATTCATTTATCTGTTGAAGAATGTCTTGTTTGCTTCCCAGGTTTGGGTAGTTATGCATAGAGCTGCCCTGCGCATTTGTGTGCAAGTTTTTATGTGGATCTGTTTTCAGCTCTCTGATAAATAACTGGGATTGTGAATCACAAAGCCTAAAGTTAGCTTTGTGGAAACTGCCTGACTCGTCTTTTGGGGTGGGTGTGTCATTTATATTCCCACCAGCAGTGGATGTGAGTTCATCCTTAGCAGCCTTTGGGGGTACATTTTGGGTTTTAACTATTCTAACATGTTCTGCAGCTTGTCTCGTTTTCCTGACTTATAGTTTCTAATGACTCACAGCGTTGAACCTTTCTTCACATGCATATTTGCCCCCAGTGTATGTCTTCCTTGGTCAGATAGCTGTTCACATTTTGAACTAATTTTTATTTTTATTTGTTTATGTATTTATTTTTTGATTTTATGTATTTGGTACAGTGTCTCACTATGCAGTTTGGATTTGTAGTGATTCTGCTGCTTTCAGCCTGCCCAGCTCTGGGATTACAGGCGTGTGTCACCACGCCCAGACTCTACACTCATTTTTAAATTGGGTTTTCTTATCGGTGCATTTTAAGTGTTCCTTATATATTTTGGATACATATCCTTTATCAGATATACTTTGCAAAGGTTTTCTAGTACATAGCCTGTTCATTCATTCCTTTAACTTTTTGAGCATTTTAAATTTTAATGAGGTTTGTCTTTTTTTTTCTTTCGTGGATCATGATTGTGGTGTTGGTACCTAAAAGTCGCCATTCTCAACATTACCTAGGCTTTCTTGTATATTATCTTGTAGGCATTTTATAGCTTTGCATTTTACACTTAAGTCTATGATCAATTTTAAGTGTTATTTTTTTAATTTTTCCTTTGCAGTACTGGGAATTCAACTCAGGGCCTTTGCATTAAGCTACATCCCCAGACCTTTTCTTAATTTTTAATTTTGAGACAGAATCTCCCTAAGAGTGGTGGCTTAATTCATTTTTCTGCATGTAAATTTCTAACCACTTGTTGGAAAGATTGTCTTTTCTCTAATTACTTTTGCTTCCTTGTCAAAGAATAATTTTATTCTATTTTTATGGGTCTATTTCTGTGTTCTCCATTATGTTCCACTGTCTGGTGGCTTTTGTTTTTCATTAATACCATACTGTCTTCATCACTGTAGTTTTGTAGGAAATCTTAAAATCCAGTACTGTCCCCCCTCAGCTTTGTTTTTCTCCTTTGACTGCATATTGGCTTTTCTTGCCTTTTGCCTTTCCATGTAAACTTTAGTATCAGTTTGTAATTATCTACAAAATAACTTGCTGGACTTTGACCGCAGCTGTGTTAAATCTGTAGATCAACTGGGAAGACTTGTAATTCCCATACTGAGCCTGTCTATCCATGAACACTAAATATGTGTTTGTTTAGATCTTCTTTGATTTAATTCCTTAAAGTTTTAAAATTCTCTTCAGAGATCACACACATTTATACTAGCCAGGTGTGTGACATATTCCCGTAATCCCAGAAGCTGAAGCAGAAGGATCTCAAGTTTGAGCCTAGCCTGGGGAATTCTGCAACTTAGGGAGACCCTGTCTCAAAAAAATAAAAGGACTGAGTCTGTAGCTCACTGTGAAAGTAAAAGATTCAGTCCCCAGTACATACCTCCATGCTCAAAGACTTATACTACAGTGTTTCATTCTTTAAATACTAATTTAAATAGTTTGGCTGTGTAGCCTGATGGCCGTTTCAAGAAGCAGAGTGTGACGGACGGACGGGGCCCAGAGGCAGCTGCAGTAGGGCAGCTTCACCCGTGGGTTCAGGCAGCTTCACCTGTGGGTTCTCTATTTTTTGCTTTCTCCCTTTCTTGGAATGCTGTTGGTTGACCCCTGAATGAACCTAGAATGGGAGAGGGATGGAAGTTGATGGAGATCGTGGCGGCGCTCGTGACCAAGCATGTGGTCCTCCTTTACTTTAATGAGACCGTGGTCACGTTCGTGCCTGAGCACATGGTTCTCCTTTGCTGAGGTGATTGTGCACTGAGATCACGCTGACTATCCTGAATAAAGCTGATTTGTTTCAGAGGTTTTTTGTTCACTGGGGACAGAATCTCAGTGAGTCTTCTGAGCCACGTTCAGTTCGACTCAGCACATAATTTTACAACATGGCTGTAAATTTCCAATTCTAATTTTGCATTGCTGATAGCTAGGAAAGTAAGCGTCTTTTGCATATTGACCGTGTATCCTGTTGCCCCTTTAATAGTTATATAATTTGGGGGGTGTCAATTCTCTCTCTGTACAGATAGTGATATTATCTGCAAACAAAGACTTTTGTTTTTCTCCCTCCTAAACTGTATACCTTTTATTCCCTTTTCTTAGTGCATTAATTAGAACATTCGTATGCATTTTTTTTTTTGTTTTGTTTTGTTTTGTGTTTGGTGTTACCAGGGATTGAACTCAGGACCTTGCACTTGTCTTGCAAGCACTTATTTCACTGCACTACCTCCCTGGCCCCTTTAGTATGCATTTGAATAGAGGTTATGAGGGCCCCTCATTTTCCCTGCTTTTAAGGAGAAAATATCTAGTTTCTCACTAATTAAACATATTAGTGTCTAGTTTTATTTGTAGACTATCAGGTCAAGAAAGTTTTCCTCTATTCCTAGTTTTCTGAGGTTTTTGGTCCTGAATGAATTGTGGATTTTGTCAGATGCTTTTTCTTCACATGTTGCTATGATCACATGACTTTTCTTCTTAGATGGTTGACATGAATTGATTTTTTTTTTTTTTATGTATTGATTTTTGAGTGTTGAACAGGGCCTGCATACTTGACGTGTAATTCTTTTGGTACTCTATTTGATTTGCTGTCTTCTGTTGGGAATTTCTGCATCTGTGTCATGAGAAACACCAGTCCATAGCTCTCCTTTTTTGGGTAATGTTTTCTGGTTTTGGTGTTAGGGTAACGCTGGCCCATAAAATGAGTTTGTGTTTCCTCTTCTATTTTCTGGAAGAGGTTGTAGGCAGCTGATTCTTTTTTTTTTTTTTTTTTTTTTCTTTAAATGTTTGCTAAAATTTACCAGTAAAACCATCGGGGCCTGGTGCTTTTTGTTGCATATGGTTATTGTTCAGTTTCTTTGATGTAGACCTGTTCAGATAATCTTTTCCTACTTAGTGAAGTTTGGTAGGTTGTGACTTTCAAGGAATTTATTTCATGAACGTTAATCAAATTTGTGGGCTTAGAGTAGTTTATAATTTTTAAAATTATTTTCAAGTCCATGATACCAGTAATGATGGCTCTCTTTCCTTCTTGATTTTAATAATCTGTATTTTCCCTATTACTCTTGGTTAGCTTGGTAGATGTTATTAATTTTATTGATCTTTTCAGAGAACTGACTTGGAATGTGGGATTTTAGTTCATACAACAGTTTACAACTATAATGCTTTAGCTTTGAGCAATCTCTAAATGTTACCAAGTAATTGTTAGACATGTGTGCATAAAGGCATAAGAATTAAGAGCTGATACAGGCACATCATTAGAACATTTTGGAGGCCAGTGACTTTCCAAGGCTTTCTCTGTCAACAGAATAGTTGTATGAATCAGCTTGGTAGGTAAGCGGTCAAACCACTGCTGGAGGTAAGTGAATAAGAAAGAGTAGTGTGGGTTTAAGAGCCAGGCAGGAAGTTTGCATGCTGGCTTCCCTTATGCAGTGTGTGTTCTTGGATGAGTGATTTCCCACTTTGACCATGTTAAAAGCTATAAAATGCAAATTTTTATTTTGCTTGGCATGAAAAGTAGAGCTAATATACATTAGCTGTGATAACCTAGCACATAGCGCACACTCTCTCAACATTTGTGCTTCTAGAACCGCATGTTAGACTTAAAAGGAATTTGGTGCATGACAGAGTTTTCCTCTTGTTCTTTGACATGTGAAGCTTTATTTCTCCCCACATGAAGTTTGATTGCTTTAAATGGCTGCCTCTTGGCTCCTGGGAAGCAGAAAGCTCCCTGTAGGAAACCCAGCTAGCGTGGTGAGCTGTTCCCTTTGTGAGGGTCCTGACCAAGCCCTTAGTCCTCAGCCGGATCTTGCTCCTAACAGGCTGCTGCTCTTTGCCAGGTGTTTGCCAGGGTTCTTGGTTATCCAGAGTGAGCGATTAGTTTTGGAAAACCTCCAAGGAGACCGTACAGGGTACCTTTCGAGAAAGCTAAGGAAAGAATTTGACGAAAGGAATTTGCTAGAGCAGACTTGGAATGTTGGTTAAATACAGATCTCAGAGTTCCTGAGATAGGTGCTGGGAGTAAACTAAATATATTACTAGCAGAGATGTAGAAAGTGAGACACACCTGAACTTAGAGGCCAAGTGCTTTCCCTTTTTGTCTCTTTCTTTTCTTCCTTCCTTCCTTCCTTCCTTCCTTCCTTCCTTCCTTCCTGTCTGTTTCGAAGTAATTTGCCTTATTCACTTGCCTTTACTAACAAGCTCAACTAAGAACTAAGGGGCCATAGTGTTTACTAACTTAAGACATTTTTTAAAAATTTAAACAGAAAAACTCAAGGCAGCAGAATTTGATCTATATAATCTGTAAGCTTATGTTTTTACAAATAATGACCATGTTTCCTTCCCGAACTGAAGTAACTTAAAAGGAAATCAACTGATTGAGAGAGTCACCTTTTCTGTGAGCTAAACGGGGTTACTGGTGAAAAGGTTCAGAGAAAGAACAGTTCCTGATAGCAGCATCTCTTGTTCTGAATAGATGGTGGCTGTTGACAGAGAAGGCTCTGGCAGGGACCTGGTGCCAGGCTGCCCCACTGGGGGTGTGAGTGGGGCACACCAGCCTGTAGACCTGACCTCACCCTTTTTCTTCCCTCTGAACTCAAGTACTAAACCATTGCCTGCTCCCAGGTTTCTAGGTTCACCCAGCAGGAAAAGGACTCTGAGCCTTAAGAATTATGTTCTTTGTCTGTTGGGTGGACCATTCAGAACCCTTAGTAGGCCTCTAAAAAGTAAGGGGAGGAAGACAGGGAAGATGAAGAGGAGGGCTGAGGAAGCACCAGCTGAGGATGTGTGGAGGATTGGTCCCCGGCTGTGGTGTAGGGAAAAGGGTATTTCCTTGGGACATGGGAGACCTGGTTTCCATCTGGTCCAGCCATTCTCCAGCTGCCCTTTCTCCTGCGCGTCCCCACTGGTAATTGGTTTTGGGTGCTGAGTATGGAGGTGGCTAGGACAGAGTCCCTGGTGCTGCCGAGTTCATTGTCCAGTGAAGGAGACATGCAGAGATTGGAGGTGGTCAGGATCATTTTGGAGAGGCTACTTTGAGAGTGAGACAGTGACTTTGGAACTGAGAGGAAGAGACAGAGTTGTGAGCTGTTTTAGGATATAAACTATCTGGGATTTGGTCAATGTCTGGTTGATCCATTTGCCTCCTGTAGCTTGAAGTAGTGGCACGCAACCCTACAGGCACTTCCTTCTCAAATCCGGGAGCCTTTGACATCACCCAGTTGGTTGCCTTCCCTGGGGACGCGTCATTGGAGTGAGGCGCCTCTTGGCCTATGTAATTGAAGAAATCGGTTCAGAAGCAAAGGAGGGTAACTGATGCCCATTCTCCAGCCTGGAAAAGTCAACGGTCAAAGGAGGCTTTATTAAAAGGAAGCCAAACCCAGAAATAAATGCCTCTCGGAACCCAGAGATCTTTCCTCTTTCATGAATTTTATAATTGCAAACTCACGTCTCTGCAGCAGATCTGGCATCTCTCTCTCTCTCTCTCTCTTGGTACAGGGATGGGGTTGGAGGTGAGGATCCAACTCAAGACCTTGCACTTGCCAGGCAGGAGTTTCGCTACTGAGCTATCTCCCCAGCACCAGGCTTTTTTTTTTGGGTGGGGGGGGCATGGGGGGAAGGGCCTATAGGCTGCTCAGGGTCTCACTACTAGATCCAACTCCTGGTGATCCGCCTGTTTACAGCCTCCCAAGAGCTGGGATTACAAGCGCAGGCCACCATGCCCAGTCTCAGTTGCTGTCTCAGCGTGCCCCAGGGGCAGGGCCAGCGCTGCAAGCCCGGGGATCAAACCCCTGGCTCCTGCACCTGCTTGCAGGTGCTTTTAATCCGATGAGCTATTTGGCCGGCCCCTAGCCTTCTCTTAAATTTAAAAACACGAACAAGCATGGGAAGAGATTTGAAGAAAAAGTCCTGACACTTTCTGAAAGGATAAGGTAGACTTTGGAAAGCTGTTGCAGTAAGGATGATACGGCCAGACACAAAGATCAAGCTCAAGGCCAAGTAGAGCAAGGGCTGTGGGGCAGGAAAATGGCCTAGAGGAGGAGGCTTCTAGCTAGGGGCATTCCTGCTGAAGGGAGGCCAAGGGCTTCCGTGCTGGTGGGGATGAGTCAGCTAGGTTTGCAGGGGCTCCCAAACTTACTGAGCAGGATTCTTGCTAACACTGGGCTGGCAGGCCTGTGGGGCCAAGGTGAAGGCCCGGTGCGAAAGAGGCCTCAGAGGGCCTCGCTAGCTTTGAGTCAAGAGGAGACACTGTTGGTGTGCGTTTTATTACCTCACTGCCAGCACTATTCGGTCTGAACTGTTGGTCTGTTAGCATAAGCTTAGAAAAATGCTCTATTCTTCCAGAAATGAGATCATGCTCTGCTACTGGTGTGCAGGTGTGCTTCCACCTAAGATATCCGAGGTGCTTCTCACGTCAGCGCATATATGCTGGCCCCACTCTCCACACGGCTGTAATTACTGTTTACATCAAGTTGTAGACTGGAAGTACTTTCAAATATAAGCACTTATATTCCTAGTTTTTCACATCTGTCCACCCATTTATTTCAGAAAATAACTGAAGCAAGGGATAGGACAGGAATATCTCTATTTTACATAGATAACTCCAGTTAGATGAAAAATACCTGTCTAATTTGCTGGAAGATTTACAGCTCCTATCAAGTCCAAGATTCACACATTGGTCAGTTGCCCATGTGAAAAATAAATCACAGCTGGGCGTGATGGTGTGCACCTGTAATCCCAGTACTCAGGAGGCTGAGGCAAGAAGGTTGCTGTGGGCTTGAGCCAGTCTAAAGTACACAGTGAGGTCCTGCTCCTACATCCCAACCATGTTAAAAAAAAAAAAAAAAAAGAAGATTCCAGTCTTTGCCACTCAGCTTACATGTTAGCCACGCTCAGAAAACCATTTTTGTTTGTGGCACCTTGGGATATTGAAGAAATGACATTTGGTGTCTGTAGGACCTAGAATCTCGTGGTGAATTTCATTGGAAGTGTTGGTCCCTCTTGCATGACTTCTGCATTGAAAATCTTATTTTAATTTTCTTAAAACAAGGCAACCATCTGAAATGCTCAACAGTTAAGTGAAGTCACTTCCCCTAAGCAACAGCTTGTGAGCGAATTGGATTTCTGGAAATGTTGATAGAGCCCCAGTTAACGACTGCTGCTCACTTTCCTCTGGGACTTGTTTCCTCCCTGGAGCATCCGGGTCCCTCCTCTTCAGCACTCTTCACTGGTTTCCTGTGACCCTGGAGAAAAAGAATAAGAGCGAGTCAGGACATAGGTGGAGGAGGGAACATGGGGGCGGCATGAAAGAATGTGAGTTCACCCTCGGAAAACCGTGGCTGGGGAGGCTGCCTTTCAGGAAGCCACGCTGCACAGTGGTTAAGATTTTGGAGGTCAGCCCAGTGTCATCGTCTTGCAGCTCTGTGACCCTGGGTAAGGAATTCACCTCCACAATTGCCAGCTTCCGCTCTCAGTTTTCTCATGAGAAGTAAATAGTGGACTATTTAAAGAATAGTAGGGCCAGCGAGATAACTCAGCGGACTAATCGCCTGCTTAAGCAAGCACAGGGACTGGAGTCGGATCCTCAGGAGCACATGCCACAGGCCCTGCCCAAGGGTTTGCTGAGTTGGCAACCGAGTCCTGGGCATGGTGGTGCACGCCTGTTATCACAGCACCAGGGAGCCTGAAAACAGGAGGATCACTACACGTCTGAGCTGTGTAGTGAGACCCTGTACCAAATAAATAAATTGAAAAAAAAAAACCAGCCACAGTATAACAAAAGAACCAGGTGAGTTGACCTGAGAGGCTAAGGGAGCAGGACCACGTGAGCCCAGGAGTTGAGCCTGAGCAACAAAGCAAGCCGGCTCTCTAACGTAGGAAATAGTGGGTTTTCAAGTCCGCTTTAGGGTATGTTTGCCATATAGTAAACCCTTAGTGAGCTCTGGCTGTAATTCCCAGGGCCTTTAGATACAGCAGCACTAGCAGAAGGTCTCAAAGTCTGATGGAATGAAGCGAATAGGTGCTGTTAATTTTTATGCTGGGGCCACAATCGCCAGCCAGGACTTAGGATTTCCCTGCTGTGTGGTCATCTATGCCTCCAAGCATGTGACAGAGTAAGGCGTCCGTCCTTCCTTCCTTCGCCCTTCTGGACCCTGGCAAATTAGGAAGCAAATCATTTTTTATAGTCTTTGAAGACAGAAGTACTCGCAGAAGGAATTTTGCTTTTTGAGATAGCATGTTTTAGAGTGATGAGTATGCATAAACAGTTAGTAGGTTGTGTATTAGTTTCCCAAAGACAACTTAGGAAAGAGTATTTGATTCCTTATAAGCATTTTCTGTCATCTAAAAAGTAATTTGGCCATACTCATGCGCCTTTGGGTGTAGATTCTCCCCTGCCCTTTGAGCTCTCAGAAAGTGCTGGGTGCAGTGCCAAGTTGCACTGGGGATGCAGTGGTAAACAGAATGTATGTGAATCTGCTCCGGGGTGAGAAAAACAGTGACATAAGGATGAGCACGGAGCTGTGTCCCCAGAGCTTTGCGATGAAGGCAGACAGCCGGGCTCTGAGGAGCTGGCAGGGCCCCTGTGTGGCCTGGAAGGTGGGTGGAGCGCTGTGGGGTGGAGGTGGGGCTGAGAGGCAGGGCGGTGCCCTGGCTTCCCTTTTTCTTGGTGATGCGATCCCGTGCATCTACACCATTCTGAGTTCCCTTAGCATTTGTGGGTATCACATTGTGCATTTTTTGTTTTCATATTTCAATAGGGTGGAGTTGGATCATCATTGTCAGACACCTAAAATAGCATAGTGGCTTTTCCCTTCTTCTGCCACCCCACCTCGTGCCAGGTACTGCAGATGCCATGCCACATCCCTGCTTTTGGAGCGTGCAGCATGACAGCTGCTTTACTCAGTCAGTGAACACTGACGCTCAGTCTCTGGAGCCTTTTCCTGGAGTCCCCCACTTGCTTTGCAAGTACAGATCAGAAAGCGCGTGCTGGGGCCCGGGAAATGGCTCAGTAGAATAAGTGCTTGCCTTGCAAGCCAAGGGCCTGAGTTCAATTCCCAGTCCCACAAAAAAAAAGCGAATGCTCCAGTGTCATTTGAGTCAGCTCAGAGGGCCCCCAGGTGAGAGTGGAAACCACTGGAGAATGCGGCTTATAAAAGTCTGATGTCCCTGTCAGTCCTTACACGTGTGTCTCAGTTGCAGCAGAGAGCCATGGTATCAGCCCCTGCAGGTGTCCTGCTCACCCGCTGGAGCAGTAGTTTCCCTCCAGGCTGCTTCAGTCCTGTTCCTGTCCCACTGTCCCCTCAGCATGGAGGCGGGCAAAGCCTCACTTGGAGTAACAGGCAGTGGCATCCTGAAGCAGGTGATCATGGGTTCAGACAGTCCCCGCCTGAGTGTGTGTGGTGCTATGTGTCCACCAGCTTGCTGGTGACAGAGGAGCTAGAACAGAATGACTGGTGGGACAGCAGTGGACACCACCAGCTAGTCTTTCCTGTAGATAATCGTCTTTGGCTGGACAGCAGGAGGAGGCCACTTTCTGAGTGTGGTGTGGCTTGTACCCTGCCTGCAGTTAAAATGAGGCATTGCCTTGCCTGCTTGTCTCTCTTTCTCCTGGGAAAAGGAACTCACACAGTCACAGCTTGTCACCACCTGTCTGAAACGCAGAAGCCCGTAGCCACTAACACCCAGGTTATGGAATTTTCCACCTCATGTTTGACAAGTGCGGGACAACCTGTCAGGCAGTGGCAGATCCTTTCTGCACCTGTCTCGCCAGAGTCCTGGGATCCTGTGTAGGGAAGCAGCCAGTTTGGCCCCTGGCTCTGTCTTCTGGCATTTCGACCACATTTTCTTATTACTGCACATCTGTTAGTCTCTGCTGTAGAAGAGGATTGGTGTGCTTACCTGTCGGTCAGTCCCCTGCCGCTCCCTCTGTCCTTCAGCTGTATCATAGTTTCGGTTGGGCTCTAGCTCAGTGGTCTAGCACCTGCTTACCTTGGGTTCGATCCCCGGCATCATCAAATGAATCATGGTTTTTAGTTATAGTAGTATTTAAGGTTTCTGTTACTGGTACTATTGGTATTATTCACTTGCCAAGCCAGTTAGGACGCTGCGGTGCTTTTCTGCATGCACAGTGCTGCTTGCCTCCTGGGTACAGTTACACTAAACCAGGGCGCGCCCTCAGATGCATTGTCCATGCTGGAGCACAGTAACTTTTTTCTCTCTCTTTTCTTTTTTCCTATTGTGAGTTTTATTTTTTACTTTATATATTGAATTTCTCATAGAAGGGAAACTGTGATTATTTAAGCTTGTGTGTTTGATTTACTTCACTGAACATTATGGTTTCAAAGTATATCCACTTTCCTACAAATGGCTCAAGTTTACCCTTCTTTATGTCAGAGTAATGCTCTCTCTTGTATAAATTCCACACTTTCTTTATCCATGTATCTGTTAATGGACCCAGAGGCTGCCTCTAAGGTTTAGCTGTTATGAGTTGCGCTCTGTAAGCCTGGGTTCACGCATGTTGCTGTGGCGTGGCATCTCTGACTCTTTTGGGCAGGTACCTAGGAAGGAAGAGCTAACTTAATGGGGTGTTAGTTGTGTTCTGAGGAACTGCATGCTGGTTGCCACAGTGGTTGTACCAGTTTCCATTCGTACCCACAGTGAAGGAGGGTTTCTTCCCCCACCTGCCACCCTGTGGCCTCATCAGCATTTGTTGTTCTATGATTTTCTTGGTGATAGCTGTTCTTTCTGGAGATATAATCGTAGTGTTGTTTTCATTTGCATTTCTCAAATGGCCGGGATGTTGCACGTCTTTCGTGTACTGGTTGGCCACTTATACTTTTCATTTGAGAAGAGTCTTTTCATTTCAGACTTCTCATTTTTTGATTGGGGCTTCATATTTAGAGGATAACTTTTTTTTTTTTTTTTTGAGTTCTTTATATATGACATTCTAGAGATTAGCCCTCTGAGGAGTAGTTGGTAGTTTGTTTTGCCCAGTCTAGGTTGTCTCTGTTCTGTTGGTGGATTCCTTGGCTGTGCAGCTATTTAATTTGATGTGATCCTATTTGTTGATTTTTGGGTGTTTTGTTTTCTTTTTTTGTTTTCATGTATTTACTGGCCATTTGTACTTCTGAGAAGTACTATTCATTTCTGTTGCTAATTTTTTGATTGGGTTTTTATTTTGGGGGCATAGTTTATTTTCAGGGGAGGGAGAAATAATTTTTTGAGGTCTTGGCTTAAAAAAATCTTTTCCCCCTCAAATCAGGACCTTGCTTATGTAGTTCAGGCTGGCTTTGAACTTGCTGCATTGCCCAGACTGGCTGAACTTGTGGCCATTATCCTGCCTCAGCCTTCCAAGTGCTGATATCACAGGTGTGTACCACCACACCCAGCGAGGAATACATGAACGTATTCTAGGTTTTAGTCTTCTGTCCAAGAAGTAGCTGGCATTTTTTTTCCCATGCTCTGGGTTATCTCTTTACTCTGTTCATTGTTTCTTTTGCTGTGCAGAATTTTTAATTTTATATAATCCCAAATGTGATTTTTAATGTTGTTGTACAATTACAGCTCTGCTCAGAAAGCCCTTGACTGCGCCTGTGTCTTAAAGAGCTTTACCTGTGTTGCCTTCCAGCAGGTTAAGCGCTTCTGTTTTAGTATTTAGATCTTTGATCCATTTTGATTTGATTTGATTGCATGGTGAGAGACGGGGTGCAGTGCTCTGCGCATGCCTAGTCAGTTTTCCCAGCGCCAGTTGGCAGGAATGTCCAGATTGGCCAAGACTGTAGGCATGCACCATGACACCAAGCCTGCCTGTCTGGTTCTCCACAGACTTAATCTGCTTCCCACTGTCTGGGCAAAAGGCTCACAGTCTCCTGGCTGCTCTGGAGCAGGGCTGGAGTCTGGCACCTTTCTCTATAGAATTTGCATCAGGCCCTGCCTTGGCCCTCATCCCTCGGCTCCTCGGGCCTCTAACTCCTGAGCCTTCCAGCCCGACACGTGAACTGTCCTGCTCTGCACCGGACTCAGGTTCACGTTTCAGCTCTGCTAACTTACCTATTTCATGTCTTTCCAAAAAACTTGACATTTTACTGCCCTCTTCTCTCTTGTTCTTTGTGACCTTACCCTTATTATGTTTAATCTTTATTTCTTTTGGTACAGGGTCTCGCTGTACAGCTTGAATTCATAGTGTTTTTCTCTCAGCCTCCCCAGTAATTGTACTGCAATTACAGGTGTGTGCCACCACATCTGGTCTCAGGCCAGGGCTGGCACTGCATGTGGTATCAGGGATTGAACCCGGGTCCTTGCGCTTGCCAGTCAGGCACTTAGACTACCAGGCTATCTCCCCAGCCTCCCTTACTCTTATTACCTTAAGGGTTCTAGAAGGAGCAGAAATAAAAGCATATGGTGATGCTTTCACAGTTAATTCTGTTGGTTCCTGTGCGGGGGTTTGTGATTGACTGACTCCGGCTGTTAGCGTTGTCTCTCTCCTAAGATGGCAAGCTTTTCCAAGAGTGGGAGTGATTTCTGTGTCTCTGCCTTTACCCTCAACCATTAAATATGTAGAAAGGGTTTTAGTAAGGATGTGTCAGATTTATTTGAGTGAGATGGAGTCTTTTTAAAATTAGACTGACTTAGGAGGATGTTTTCATTGCATTGGAAACCTGCCAGCCTTTCTTACAGCACAGAGATAAAACTGACTGCGAAGATAATCAAAAGAAGAAAACAGTGAAGGCCTTTGGCAGAAAAAGGCTGAAAAACTGTTCAGCCCTTAGGATTTAAAGAAGGTTCCATGGAGAGCTCCCCCTCGACCTCTTTTCCGCTGGGTTTGTTGTCATTGCCCTGTTACAGGGTCTTTGGTCCAGAGGCCTTTTCCTGACCCAGTGCTCTAAGAATCTGTGACCTCCTGGGAGCAAATTACTGGAAGCAAACCATAGAACTCCAAGCCACTGCTTTCAGCATTCAAGGTCAAGGATCTAGAAAAATTAAAAGGAACACACAGTCAAGGTCAAATGTGGGATTTTGTTTCAGTTTTTATTTAGTTGGCCATATGATAGTCAGCAAGTCATATGAACTATAGTATTTGACCTGTAAAGTGAAAATAGCACCTGTTTCCTACTCCATAATATTGTTGCAAGGGTCAGGTACAGATACCATGCATGCAGACATTTGAACTTTGTCATCTTAAACTGTTCAGTTTGTGACCAGGATGGTCTAGACCAGTGGTTGCAAACCTGCATGTGCCACAGCCCACTGTTTCTGTCATTGAAAGCTTTAAAAGGTTCACCATCCCTGGTGGACCTTCATAGCCGCTGCACTCGTACGCCTGTGTGTGGGAGTCAAAATTCATTTTAGCCTGAACATGTTCTCCTGTCTCTTCTCCACGGCCTCGTGCTCCCATGGTTGCACAGAGCAGCGCTGGCTTCCTCCTGAGCTGCTCTCGCCATCCATAGACTCGCGTTTCTCCAACCCTAGCACCATCCTCTTGCACCTCGTCCCCAGGTCCTAGCTTTTCTATTGCATTTCTCCTCTTTTTTTCTGCACCCCTACTATTGGAGTCCTTACCTCACACCTGAGTCCCTAACTTCCACCTGGACCCTCTGGATCTAGTCACACACTTGCAGTTCATCTTCTGTACAACAGCCCAGCACAATGAGTTTTAAGTTTCTGAAGCACAAGTTCAGCACAACGTGGAGGGGAACAGTGAATTGATGCTCCGAGCGCCCACCTCCCAGCTATCAGCAGGAGTCTTTTCTGAAACGTGTTCCCTGCGCAAGCCCCTTCCCAGCATGCAGCCCCTCTGAACGCCTGGTGCTCCGACCTTGCATTTGCGAGCTTTCCCTCGGCTCCAGCCGCTCCCAGCAACTTGCAGTTGCCTCACTTGGTCAGGCCCCTGAATTTGAGTTGCCCCTTTGTTGCTTCTGCCTAACTGCTCCCTCAGCTCACGTAGCTCCTCCTCGGAAAGCCTGCTGCTCCTATTTCCCCCAAGCTGTGTGGTTGCTTTCTTCTCTGAACGCAGCCTTATGTGCACTCGGATCGCTGGTGGATGAGAATAAACGTGGTTGAGCTGGCCTGCCTTCTGGCTTGTAAGAAAGACGCCATTACTTGCCTGGCAGAGGCTGGGTAACCACATGAGCACATCACTGCCAGCTCAAAGCTGCTACAGACATCGCAAGTTCAGTATTCTTGTGGGTCTTATCAAGAGGTTGTTGCCATTTTTAATGGCAAAAAATATCATAGATTTGTTACGCTGCAAAGAGACCATACCATGCCGAGGTCATGTCGGTCAAGGGCCAGCGGGGGATTAATTATCTGAATGATAAAAACTGAATATTGGAAGTTGCAGACTGGTGACCCTGGGAATTCTGTATGTAGTGCCGTGTTCTGGAAATGTGAGGGACCCCTCTGGAAAGCTTACTGAAGTAAGACCAGGCAGCATGGAGAATTCAATGGACTCAAGGTCACATGTGATAGATGTGGGACATTAGGGTGAGATTGCCATCAGGAAATGTATCATGGATTAGGGGACATTTGACCTGGGCTGCTTTCTGTGCTGGGCACAGTAAGTGTCCTAGTGGTTTGTTTTTGTTTTTGTTTCCTGTGCTCGCTCGCTTGCTTGCTTGCTTGCTTGCTTGCTTGCTTTCTTTCTTTCTTTCTTTCTTCTTTCTTTCTTTCTTTCTTTCTTTCTGCGGAACCGGGGTTCAAACTCATGACCTTGCACTTGCCAGTCAGGTACTTGTGCCATGGAGCTATTTCCCCAGCCCCTCCTGTTCTTATTTGACTTCACAAAGACTTGCAGCACTTGCATGCCACACTTTTACCTGGGCTTTGATAGGTCTGGAGAATGATAGGAAATTTAGTTGTGAGCGTTGATGGACCTTTGCACATGAAGCCTCTAAGGACAGTCAGCTTCCTCCCACCTGCTTCCAGAGGTCCCTATTCTCCTTGCCCTCTGCGTAGTTATGGATGCCATCTAAAACACAGATGTTTCAGAGACAGGGGGCAAGGCCTGCTGCACCTTCACCATGATGCTCCAGGTGCTGGTGAACTGGCTCAAGTTTCTCCAGGTTTCGGTTTCCACGAATGGGTGAAGACCTGGAAGCCTATTGCTGAATCTACCGTTGCAGACAGGGATGGAAGACTGGGTGAAGGATGCCATGTCTGCTGTGAGACTCGACAAGATCAGTCTTCAGGTTTGTTCTGCAGCCACAGGGTTGGCTGCAGAATATGGACAGTGAAGCTTTGTTCAGGAATCTGTGGGCTGTGTGTTAGGTTTCCCGCCCTGGTTCTCTGGAGCATTGTACTCTGCTTTTGTTTGGTGCTGAGCAGTTCTTTGTCACCTGCTGTTTTAGCAAAGCCTAAAGGACAGCTGTGATAGGGAGGAAGACCTAGCATGTAAATAGCTCCTTTCTTGCTCTGCCAGAGAGGAAGAAACTTGGGTGGAGGGGATGTTACTACCATCCTGTCAAAGCTGAAATACCAAATAGGGAGATTCCAGCTCTCTGGTTTCATTTAGGCTTAATGTTTTCTCCAGTCCCTAGAATTTCAAGATGGACTTTTTGAGACGCTCGTTAGAGAAATGAGAGATGGGGAAAAGGTTGGGAACATAGCTTCCTTTTGGAAAATTCTTGTCCTTCTTCCTCAGCTTTCTTAGTTCTGAGGGAATCTTAATGCCAATGTAGGATGTCCAGACTTAGTTGCTGTAAACCAGAGATAAGGAGGTAAAAGAAAATGTTAGAGCGGTTACTCAGTCCTGCCTTCCGGTAAGGTAAAGGACAGTGAAACTCTTCACTTTCCAGGTTATTTGGAACTAGCGTTGCGCTCACGTAAGACAGGCAGAGTCCTGATGAGTCCTAAATTGATTGCTGGAAGCCTGTGCCCCAGCTGCTTTACCTGGTGTTGATAATTCCCCTCTCTCAGCTCCTGTGGACTTATCCAGTCATCTTGCTACTGAATTATGCAAAACCAGATATTAATGTGTATTCAGTTCACGTGATCACTCCAGCCAGCTCCTAAAGTCTTTCCGTGGCCAAATGCCAAGAGCTCTCTAAGTAAACTTTTACATCTGCCATAGATCTGCTTTGTGATTGGGGCAAATCACTTTTGGGTTTTTAATGTCACCTATTTTATGGTGATTGTCTTGTTGACAATTTAAAAGTAACCACGAAAACCGTATCTCTTAGATTTTCCAGGCCCGACCAACTTTCTGCCTTCTGATCATCATCAGGTGTAACTCTTTTTTTTTTTTTTTAATTTATTTATTTTATTTGTTTGCTTGTTGTGTTTGTTTGTTTGCTTATTTATTTATTTATTTCGTGGCTGGCTCAGCCTGCCCTGGTGGTGGGGCTGGCGCAGCATGTGGTGCCGGGGATTGAACCGCAGTCCCTGCAGTTGCCTGAGCTTTCCTAAGCAGGTGCTTTAGACCACTGAACCATCTCGCTGGCCCTTTTTTTTTTTTTTTTTGGTGTAACTCTTGGCTTTGAAAATGAGGCCACTGTACAGGTGTCATGGCAAGAAATAATGACTTGTCGTTCTTTGTCTGGAACATGCTGTATTTTATAAATGACAAGTGCAATTGCACGTACCATGTACAACATGATGCTTTGAAATATGCACCCAGTGGGAATGTACCAAGCTAGTTAACATCCGTGTTACTGCGTGTATCATTGTTTCGTGTTGGTGATATTTAGAGCCTACTTTGTAGTGATTTTCAGAAATACAGTGCATTGCCACTGATTACAACCATGTATTGTAAAATAGAGCTCTTGCATCTTGTTCCTCCTAGCTAATATTTTGTGTCCTGTGACCAGCTGCGCCTCCTGCCCCTCACTTCTCTCTGGCCTCTGGCAGCTGCTGTTCTATGCTATATTCCCAGTCCACATTTCAGATTCTATGCCTTATGGTCCAGCGATCCTCCTTGGTGCATTTGTTCCCTGTGCATATTTCCCCTCCTTTTTCCTTTTAAAAATTGTTATAGAAGTAGCCATCCGTGGTAGCACACTCCTGTAATCCCAGCGCTTCGGGAGGCTGAGGCAGGAGGATCAGGAGGGCTACATAGCAAAACCCTGTCTCAGAAAACCAAAAATAAATGAATAGTAAAAGCACAACATGAAGACTACTACGTTGTGAGTGTTCTGAATGGTGTGGTAGAGTGCCGAGTGGACTTTGGCAGACTCTGTTCCCCATTCCGCAGTGCCCCGTGACACCCATTTCTTTGTCTAGAGTAGCCTCTGAGGGGCTCAGTGAGCACTGTAGCCCCGTCCTTTCCCCAGGGGGTGTGTGTATGAGCATTTTTATAGAGAGGAGCTCATACTCCGCTTGCTGCACGGCAACTTCTCTGTCTTGGGAAAGCCTCCCAGGTTGGGACGCAGTGACGGCCTCTTTGCTGTTGTTGTTGTTCATGGTTATGCCGTATTTCATTTCACTGTGAGGGTTACGCCTCATTTTAAGTACTTGCCCATCAACATCAAGGGTTTAACCTACCCTTCCGCCAGCGCGGTCCTGTTCAGGCGTGCGTCTCTGAGCACATGTACAAATGTTTCTGTTGGAGAGCTGCCTGGGAGTGGAAGTGCTGGCGCACAGCAAGAGCTATTTCTGGTTTTGAAATATGCTGCCCGATTGTGTTCCCCGAGGAGCCTGCCAGCTTAAACTCAGGCCGGTGGTGGTTTAACAGTGCTTGTTTGCAAACACTTGATAATGTCATGATTTCCATTGTACCCATGTGACAGGTGAGAAGAGGTATTTGATTATCGTGGTTTGTGTCTCTGTAGGTCTAAACTTGTCCATTTTCTGCCTTTCAAGAGTTAACATTGTCAGTTCGTTCCTGACATCATTTCTTATTCTGTTTTTGGCCAAATTAATCTACCTACCTACTTCTCAGGGTAGATTAGGCTACTGTATTTTTTATTTTTTTATTTTTTTGTACTTTTTAGGGAAGGGTCTACAGGGTTTTCAGGGTCTCACTACTAGATTGGACTTGTAGTGATGTACCTGTTTACAGCCTCTCAAGAGCTGGGATTACAGGTGTGCACCACCACGCCCAGTCTCCATTGTTGTCTCAGCATGCCCCAGGGGTAGGGCCAGCATGGCAGGTCCAGGGATTGAACCCCTGGCCCCTGCGCCTTTAATCTGCTGAGCTATTTGACTGGCCCAGGTTTTTTTTTCCCCATCACTTTACAAAACTTTAATCAGAGAGGAAATGTACTTGTATATTTAATCTACTATCCTGATAAATTTCTCTCTTAGATTCTTTGTGAATTATAAGTATATAGTATTATTAAATTTGATTTCTTTTCTCTTCAGTATTTATTTTAGTTTCTTATCGCAGAGCAATACAACTGGCAAATGCCATTCTGCTCTGTTTGTGCTGCAGTTATAACCACTCTCTGTTGCTGAGTATTTCCGAAATGTTCTTGATGTTAGTGCTGCCTCTGGCATCTGAGCTTATTAAAGCTCTAGGCTGGGATGATCTTACTGATGATTTTTTATAAGTTTAGTGCTTTATATCAGTGATTCCTGAATATAGAAATGAGACAGCTGCTTAGCTGATCTGTTACCCAAATCTAACATTGATACCGGCCAATACTTATAGCAGAAAAGCAAAAACTAAACCAGGCTCACTTAGGAATGTAGGGTAGAGTAAGCTAAATTCACAGTGAAATGCACAGTAATTCTCAAATGATATTCCCAGGTAGCTTTCATCAAGGCTATGATAGATAACAGCCAAGTAAAGTTAATTCCGAGAATGGAAGAATGGCTCAACACAAGAAACCATTAAGAAACCTATTGATAATGTATTCAGGTCATTAAATGTGAAAAATGGATTAGCTTCATTGATGCAGAAAATGCGTTTAAGTTAAACAAGCGCATAGCTATAATAGTGCCTTAAAAAAGAAAAGGGGCTGAGTGGTAGAGCGGTGGCCCAGCCTGCGCGGGACCTGGCTTCTATCCACAGCACCGCAATCAGTCCATCATTCAACCAAATAAAAAATAAAAAGCAGGGGGAAAATACTGCATCAGTACTTCACAGAGTGTGTACCATGAACCATCAGAAGTGTTCTTTTTAGAAAGACAAACTTGTTACCTGCTAAGTATTTTAGACTCTGACCAATGCAGTGAGGTATAAGACAGGAATAAGTGAAGGCTTTGGTAATTAAAGCGATCCAACTACTTCATGTGTTTCTGAACCAAATAAAACTTTCGAATGCTTCTGTTAGTTCATACACACACAAGTGAGGCATTCTTTCTTCGGTATCCTTGAGGGACTTCTTCGCAGACACTGAAATCCTCCAGTTCTCAGGTTCTTACGTACAGTAGCATATTTAGATATTATCTACACACATTTTCCTGTATGCGTATTAAATCTTTCTCTAGATTACTTCTGACACCTAGGACAATGTAAATGCTATGTTAAGGGTTGTGCTCCGGTGTTTAGGGAACAGTGACAGGGTAAGGTCTGTGTGTGCTCATAGAGGCACTTTTTGGTTCTGTCCCACGGCTGTGGAGGGCTGGCTGTACCCACAAAGGAAGGACACGTCGATCACTGTGTCTTCATGCGTGTGCCCTGGTGCATGTGGCACCACCTCAATCGTGTGGTCAGTGCTGAGGGGTCTCTCGAGCCATCTGCCACCAGCAGGGCATGGGCATTCGGTGCCGGCGGCTACTCAGGGGTTGTTGATGACCTTTAGTGAGCTGGGAACACACTGAGGTGTCGCAGAAAACCAGAAATGAAGTTGCTGGCGAGCAGCAGGGTGCCGAGACCTCTCCCCAGGGGCCCTGCGGTCCTGTGTCCACCCCCTGGGCGTCCTTCAGAGCTGCTCCTTGGAAGCCCCTCACTGGCTCAGCCTTTCCCGTTGGCCAGCCTGCCCCACCTTTGCTGTGTGACTTCTGTGACCTTGTCTCTCTTTTTCCCCTGTAGCATGTGGAGGGGGCCAAACGTGAACTGCGTTGACAGCACTGGCTACACACCGCTGCACCACGCTGCTCTGAACGGCCACAAGTGAGTAGAGCGCTTTGTCCCCGCCCACACATGCCCGCACCCCCAGCTGTCCCTTGTGCGCCCTGTAAGGCTTGACTAAGATGGCTCAGAGGAAGAGAAAAACTAAATTTGGTCTGTGTAGAATCCTTGAGTTTGTCTTTTTTTTTTTTAGTGCAGGGTCTACAGAGACTACAGAGTCTCACTATGCAGATCGGACTTGCAGCAATCCTCCTGTTTTCAGCTTCCCAAGCGCTGGGGTTGCTGGCACGTGTGCCACCACGCCCAGTCTCAGTCATCAGTGTGCCCTGGGAGCGGGGCTGGGAGGGCAGGCTGGGGATCGAACCTCTGACCCCTGCGTCTGCCTAAGCAGGCACTTTAATCTGCTAAGCTATCTGGCCGGCCCTCCTGAGTTTGTCTTTAGTGTATAGCTTAGACATTGTTTCCTTAGCCAAAGTTGAATTTTCCCTTTTCCCTTCTTGTCCTTTTCTCTGATACAGTATTGCATTGTCACACAAGAATGTCAGAGAGGATCCAATTTAGGGCTGAAATCCAGCGTGATTAACTCTTCGATAAATATGAAAATAGATTGAGCTGTCCTGAGCAGCTTGCCTTCTGTTAGAGTAGCTGTTTTCTGACTCTCTTTGCCGGCCATTCCTTCCCCATAACATCAGCCTGTCGAACAAAAACCACATTAAAGGGAAAAGCACACAGAGCACACGGCCTGTCTGTTCCTCTTACGTCTGGAATTGGGTCTCCCTTGGGCTGAAGGTCTTGAAGGAAGGACAGGCCCCCGGGCCTCAACCCCACCCTCCAGGGGAGGGTTGTGTGGTGGCTGGACAGGGGGGGCAGCTGTCCTGTGTCACCTGAGTAGGTCTCCCCAGTGTAAAGGATGGAATCCAGAGCATAACAAAGCAGGGATTATTCAAGAGTGTTTGAAGCAAATATTACAGGAGACGAGCAGTGGGAGTTTCATTTTCAGGCTGGGCATGGGTCATGGCGCGTGCCTATAATCGCAGCACTCAGGAGGGTGAGGCAGGATCACTGCAAGTTCAAGGCCAGCCTGAACTGCATAGAGATTGAACCTGGGACGTCACAGGTGCCACATACATCTTCTGCCTCTGAGCCACACCGCAGCCCCTCTCGTTTTAGATTTTCAAAGCAAGAAGCAGGCCCACATTGTGCTTTAGTTTTCCACATTACTTCTCCAGCTGTAAGCTGCATTGACTCCAAAGAGAGACCACACTTGTTTCCTTCAACATTAAGCTTTCTTTTTTTTTTTTTAATGAGCAGAACATATTTATTAGGGAAGCTCCTGTCTGAGAGAGGGACAGGACTACATTAAGTTTTGTAAAGTACGTTAAGTGTGATCACTATGTCTTTTCTACATTCACCTTAAAGCCAGAAAAGAAATCCCTAGAGACTACACACCCCCTCCCCCCCAAGCAGTGGGATAAACTGAATTAAAGTAAATCTTGAACTCAAAGGACCGTGGCAAGGTTCATCTTCCGTGGGATTTTTATATATGGGGAGGACCTTCTTTGGCCTATGTGCATGGCGATAATTGAGCACTGGTATGTGCTTAATTAATGGTGTCACCAAGAAGAAAACCAAGTCCCTTTTTCTGGAGCTATCAAACGATACCATGTGTGTCTGGCTTATGTTTGCAACAACTTTGAGTTCTGCTTCACCGGTTTGCTTTGATCCCCCACACCCTTACGCCATCTGAATAATGCAGCGAACAATGACATTTGTCTTGTTTAAATGTTTTTATGTAAATTCTGTCCCAGACTGCTGTTTAAACACCACAAATGTGGAGAGACTGCCCAACAGAGAGGCAGTGAGTCAGTGTAGCACAGCTCGGGACGGTTGGCCGCCTAGCACCCACAGAGGCAGCTCGTGGAACAGAGGGTAAAGCCAGGCAGGGTGGCAGTGGGCAGCCCCAGGAAAGCCCGCCTACGAGAGGGCTTTGTGCTGGGCAGATGGAAGGCAAGACTTCTGGGTTTGCAGACTTGCGGTTGATTTTTGCCTTCCAGGGCTGTGGTCGAGGTTCTCCTGCGCAACGATGCCCTCACCAACGTGGCTGACTCTAAAGGCTGTTACCCCCTGCACCTGGCGGCCTGGAAAGGAGATGCCCAGATAGTGCGCCTGCTCATCCACCAGGGACCCTCACACACCAGAGTCAACGAACAGGTCGGAAGCGGGGAGGTGTTCCTCCTCCTCCTCCAATCAGCCGCACACAGCTGCTGCCGGCCCTACCACCCATCCTCTAGCTCACAGGGCACGGGTCCTAGGGAGCCAGCCCCTCTGTGGCCAGTGTGCCCCCTTGCCTGCCCTCCTGCTCATCCCCTTGGGGTGGGAAATCTTGTGTGCGAGGCTGCATCTTGCATGCATCTGACTCCTGCAGGTGTGGATAGTGGTAGTTAGTTACTATGATGATACACGTGCAACATCTGAAATGATGCCAGACCTTGAGAATTGCAGTCAACTTCAGACTGGCTGGCTTAATTAATTGGAAATTGTGCTTATGCTACAGGCATGGCAGCGCAGCTTTCCCAGTGTTTGTCCTGCATGAGCATCTTGTTATCTTATGTACATCTCAAGGTGCAGTAATAGAAATACTTGTCTTCCTGCAGAAAAATGAACTCAGAAATCAGAAAGGTTTGAATGGAGGCCAGAGGTGATTCGGTGGGATGAAGGTCATTTCCAGGATAGCCTCAGGTGTTAGCTTCAGTGTCTGCATAATTGGCAAAAGGAGAGAGAATTTTTAGAAAATAAATGAGGCAACATATTAAAAAAAAGGAAAAACCTTACAGTGGGCCTGCATTTAAGTACTCTTAGAATGTACAGTTTCTTTCCCTGCATTCATTGGGGAGGCACCACTGGAATGATACACGTGAGAGCCAGGCCTCTCTCACACCCTCCTCCCTGGGGCAGCTGAGGCTGTGTGGCCGCCGTGGGGAGCTGGCCCTGCACTCCATGACCAGCGTTGTCCCAAGTCTGAGGTGCCGAGCAGCAGCAGGTGCTTCTCTTGGTGCTTGGACAAGTGCTGCTCTTTCTTAGTAAGCTCAGAACAGTTTTCCTCATGACTTCAGTGAAAGGAGATTGTTAAATTACCTGTAGGATTAGCTCAAGGTTTACCCACCCAGAAGCAGGAAATTGTCCTGGCCAATCCATCTGTCAGCAAGACCTGCGCCAGACTTAGTGAACTGTTGTGTGAAAAGCATGACCTTGATTCTGAGAAGGGCGGCTGCTCTCTGAGGCACAAGAAAATCAGAGGTCTCAAATAGCTCCCTGGAGCTCGGCTGTACGTAGCTGTTCCTCAGCTTATCTTTCCCTTTTGGGGCTCTATTTTCTGGGTAGGAAGCGGCAGACACGGTCATCGGTAAGGATGTCCGTTCGTAACATGTGCCTGAAAATTGCCTCTTGGGAGGCTCGATGCAAATACTCCTGACTAAATGATAGTGTCTCTTCTTTGAAGAAGAGGCGCAAGGAAGCTTGCGTGTGATGAATAGTCTTCAATATTGAAAATTCTGGTCACCTGTTAAAGTCTTTTAAGCAATTCCCAGCAACCATTTCTGGCCCTGTCATTGCCCACTCTTGCCTTGGAACACAGCTGCTTGGATTTTGGGGCCACCTGAGTGTGCTCGCCTTTCCTGCTCATGGCTGCACCGCTTGGAGTTTGTGCTGATAGGTGGGCCTCTTGCCCAGGGCTCTGAGTACAGACAGGCAGGTGGGTGGGTGGGGCTGGGCCGGGCCGGATGTCAGCTGCAGCTTGAAGAACCTTGGATCTAGGTAGTTACAAGTATGCCATTGATTTATTTAAAAACCATTAATGGGGCTCCAGTTGGATCCTTAGATGGGGCATAGAGGTGAGGGGCCCTACAGGTTGTGTTCCCCGTTAACTTCCCTACAGGGTGCCCGGGGGCAGATGCGAGTTGTTCTCGCACTGCACTCTCTTGGGGCTATGTTTTGCTTTGATATATTTCATCCATTTTATCGTCATGTTTTCTTTTCCTCTCCTTTTTGTAGAATACTCTTGAGATCAAAGCACTCAAAAAGTATGGCCCCTTTGACCCTTATATCAATGCCAAGGTGTGTACGTGCCACAGGATGTCGCTGCCTCACTTCTCCCGCTTGGCCTCCGCCCTGGGCTCCTCTGGCTCCTGCTCTCAGCTGCCCTGGCTCTGCTCACCCTTCCTGCTCCCCTGCGGCCCATCTGCTTTTGGCTTGTCTGAGAATGGGAAAAGGCAGCTGTGGTGGTCTTGGGGTGATTTTTAAGACCCATGCTAATTTTGGAAAGGTCAGAAGCAATGGAAAACAAACAAACAAAAAAAGTGGAAATGGAGAAATTGAAGAGAAAGCATTGTATGTTTAACTTAAAGTTGGGATTTCTAAAATCATTGAAATTTTAAAAACAAAAATAATAGTCCTATAAATTTGCTTTTAAATAAGCACAGGAAAGTGATTAGATTATATTTCCTGGAATCAAAAACTTACTTGAGTGTGCTTTCCAGGTTTCTTCTGCAGTGGCGTCTCATCTTCCTTCGGGTTTCAGTAGCCTGTGGAGGTGCAGGAAGGGATAAGTGCCTCCGCTGTGTCCCCTCACGAGCTGTCTCTCCCCGCTGTCCTCTTGTTTCTTAGGGCTCATACCTGCTCGCATGGTGCTCTGAAGCCTCAGAAGAACCCCCAGCTCAGCGCCTCTTTGTACTCCTCACTTTAGGCCCATGGAGGGCTCTGGGACAAAAAGCGAGGTTGCAGGGCCAGCAGTGCTCTCGCCAGGCAGGGTGGAGGGCAGGGCTGGGCAGTGGCCCAGGGGCGCCGTCGTGACCCCCAGCCCTCGCTGCCAAGCTTGTTACTGGGCTGGGGCAGCCTTGCTGCTCAGCGCTCTTGCCTGCCGTGTTTGTGCCCAGAGGTTCGATTCAGAAGAAGTTTGCTTTTTGACAACGATCTGGAGTCGGGTGGAAATGCCAGGTGCCCCCTCGGTCTGCCTTGGCTGCTTTCTTACTGCCTTCCAAACCTAAGGCAGGGATTTTGTGCTTCTCTTGGAGAAGACTGATTTAGCAAACGCGGCTCCTCCCCGCAGGGGCGTGGGTCCTCTGGTGGTGTGCTGTGCCGCTGCTCCGTGGGCTTAATGGTGGAGGAGCAGTTGACCTAGGGTCTTGAGCAGTGGTCTCCGTTCAGACACTGTGCTACTCTGTCTTCTCTTTAATTTGCATTACTGAATGGGAGGCTGCTCTGTTTCGGTTACACTTTGATGAGGGTGCAGAGAGAGGTGGAGAGAAAACTCAGACTAGGTGGAGGCTTTCTCATCAGACCAAGTTTGAGCTTTGGGCTGTCGCATTCCGGTTCTGTCGCCAAGGCCTGCTGTTTAACTCTGAAATTGGTTTTCTCTTCTATAAGATGAATTTCACCACTTACCATACCGAATGGTTGAAAGTTTTGTTTTTGTTTTTTTCCCGTTACTAGGCATTGAATTCAGGGCCTCATGCATGCTAGGTAAGCAGTCTGTACCAGTCCTTATTTTCTGAGACAGAAACCCACTGAGTTTCCTCGGTTGGACCTACATTTGTAATGCTCCTGTCTCAGTCTCTCCATTAGCTAGATTGCCTGCATGTGCGCTAGGCCTGGCTTTTGCTTTATCTTTTTAGTAAGATAATGCAGGCATGTTGCTGTACATTTATAATCTCAGCACTCTGGGAGATGGAGTCAGGAAGATTCTAAGCTCAAACCCAATCTAATTTAGTGATTTAGCAAAACGCTGTCTCATAATTAAAAAAAGGACTAAGGATGTACCTTAATCCCCAGTATCAATAATAATAAGATGATGATACATGAAGTAAATCTCTGGTAACTAGTAATATTTGAGTTCCTAATTTTAAAAATTTTATGTAGTTATTTCTCAAAAGCCATTTTGGAACCTGTGTTTGTTATTAGTGATATTTAATGAAACTTCAGTTAGGTTAGTCAGGGTTTTGTGGGGTGGGGCTTATGGCTGTTGTTGTCCTTGCCAATGATTTCATTGATTTATAAAGTTTTGGTCAAAGGATATGACTTTGAGTTTTTGTTGTTGGTTGAGACAAGGTCTCACTATGTCGTTCTGGGCTGGCCTTGAATTCACATTCACCTTCCTGCCTCAGCCTCCTGAGTGCTGAGATTACATGTGTGCACCACCACACCCAGCTCTTGACTTTGGTTCTGAATTGTACATTTTCCTTGCCTTTGATTTTGTGTATAGAAAGCAGATTGGTCTAAACGTAGCAGCACAGATTTCTCTGAAAGTACCACTCTTCGTCTCTCTCCTGGCACCCCGCAAAGCCAGAGGACACAGGGACATTCAGGGGTGCCTCTGAAGGTGAAGGGGCTGCTTCCCATCTACCTCCTAGGTTTTGTCCTGAGTCACTGGGGTTTTATTGATCCGGCTTGTGTCTGGGAATTAGTTTGCTAAATTACGTATGAATGCTAACTCTTGCTAGGAGCCAGCATCTCAGCTGCCTCGCTGGGGACACCTGTGGTCTCCACGAGCCCCGCTGTCCTGTTCAGTGCTTTGGGCCTGTCCCGTTGTGCACATCAGCATGATCCAGCCCGAGGGTAGGCCACCTTCCTGAGGTGGCACCTGGAGGTGTAGCCATTTCCTTCCTTTTAAAACAATTTTTTCAAGCTTAAGTCTGAAATGTCATAAAATGAACAGCAGTCCAATTCGTTTTGGGGTAGATTTATTTTTCTGTTCATTTAAAGATGATTCAGCCTCAGAGCAGGAAGAGCCTCAGATTAGTTGTCTCCAATTCTCCTTATTTTTGGATATATCAGAATTGCCCCAAAGCCTTGAAAGAGCTTTTTACTGTATCTTGGGAATTCCCAACTTAAAAACGGTGGTAGAATACTACAATGAACTACAGCATGGACTTCAGAATATTTGTGTCTTCTTGCCCCCTTGTTTACTTGTGGCCCATTTGCTCTGTGTGTGTGTGTGTGTGTGTGTGTGTGTGTGTGTGTGTGTGTGTGTGTGTGTAATTAAGCTATGGGCATGGTCTTAATCTCCAGCATTTCAACTTAGTGTTATTTCTTCAACTGAAGTCTTCTAAGAACGTTTGTAAAACCTCAAAGTTATCAAGTTCAGAAAATTCTGAATTGATGCAGTATTGGTATCTCATATAGAGTCCATGTTCATGGTTGCCAGATGTCCCAATAAAATCCTTTGGAGCACTTTTCCTGCCCTGGTCCAGGATCATCTGTAACATGGAATGGCTCCTCCACCTTTCCTGGTCTTTCAGGACTTCCCTGTATGAGAGCCCAGGCCCACTGTTCCGTGAGCAGGCCCTCAGCCTGCCTGTAGGAGCCACGCTTGGCGCAGGAAGGCTGTGCAGGTGACGTTGTGTCCTTTTCAGTGTAGAAGACCACAAGGCATGGAATGTCAGGGTTTTTTTTTTTTTTAAATGTATTCAGTACATGGTCTACAGGATCACACTACACAGATTGGACTAGTAGTGATCCTCCTGTTTTCAACCTCCCAAGCCCTGGGATTACAGGCACGTGCCATTACTCCCAGTCTCAGTCACTGTCTCAGCACTCCCGGGGGGCAGGGCTGGCACGGCATGCTGGGGATCTAACCCTAGTCCCTGTGTCTTTTTTTTTTTTTTTTCAGGACTAGGGTTCGAACTCACGACCTTGCACTTGCCAGGCAGGCACTTGTGCCACTGAGCTATCTCCCCAGCCTCTCTGTGTCTGTCTTTCTAAGGAGGCTCTTTAATCCACTGAGCTATCTGGCCAGCCCTGGAATGTCAGTTTGTCTCATTCTTTTTTTTAATCATTTATTTATTTGTTTGTTTGGTACAGGGTCTTGCTGCAGTTTTGACTTGTAGTAATCCTCCTGTCTCAGCCTCCTCAGCACTGGGATTACAGGCATATGACACCATGACCATGCCTGGTTTCAGTGGCTAGCTCAGGGCCTGGTGTGGGGTCGGTGCAGCATGTAGTACTGAGGATCAAACCTGGGTCCTTATACTTGCCAGGGCCGGGCGTGGTAGCGCACGCCTGTAATCCCAGCACTTGGGAGGCTGAGGCAGGAGAATTGATATGAGTTCGAGACCAAGTTGGGCTACAAAAATGAGTTCAGAGCCAGCCTGAACTGCATAGTGAGACCTTGCCTCAGAAAGACAAAACAAAAAAAGCAAGGGAGTCTTATACTTGCCAGCTAGATATTTAGACACCAACCTATCTTCCTAGCCCCTGTCTCATTCTTTTTTTTTTTTTTTTTTTTTTTTGCAGAACTGGGGATTGAACTCAGGACCTTGTGCTTGCCAGGCAAGCGCTTATTCCATTTAGCTATCTCCCTGGCCTTTGTCTTATTTTGGACCTGTGGCATTGGTAACTTTTAAATACAACTTTCTTAGGCCTCTGGGGTTTCTCTTTAGCAAATTGGGTTGGACCAATTTGCTAGTAGTTGGTTTTAAGCTTGCGTGTAATTCCAAAAGAAAGCCCGTCTGAGAACCATCAGGATACTGAGTGCTTTTAACAGAGCAGTTTTATGACCCCCCTTTTATCACCTGAAAGGTCAGTCTTCTTTCCCTTATTTTATTTGCTTTTCTTGACAGCCATCTTTTTGGATTTCACCGATTTACAGTCTATGTTTAGTTGCCATCGGTTTTCCTACACCGTCTATGCTTTGATCAGAGTTGTGCTTTCTAGCGTCATACAGAGTGGTTAAGAAGATTAAGTAAGCCTGGCGTGTTCTTTGCAGGATGGGCTCGCTTCCCTTGATGTCCCTGTGTGCTCCCCATCTCAGTGGACCCCTCTCCTTCCCTTCCAAGTGCGATCTGTTTCTAGAGCCTCTTTAGGGAGCTGTGGTCCAGGGCGCTGTCCCCAGTGGGGAGCTGTGCCCTGGCACTGGGCAGCGATGGTCCTGAGCTGAATAGCTCCAAGAAGAGAAAGACCAAGGAAATGTTCCATATGATTTTCTGTTTATTTTGTGTGTGCGTGTGCATGTGCGTGTGCGTGTGTGTGTGTGTGAGATTCACAATGGAATATTCAGATGTAGGAAGTCTTAATAGAGGTCCTTTTTCCTAGAGGTACAGACCATAGCAAAAAAAAAAAAAAAAAAAAAAATGAAAGTGAGTCCCAAGATGGGTAGGAGTGACACATTTATGCCAAGGATTTGGGAGAAATTGGGGTATTTTACCCAACTCTGCACCCCCAGTCCAGTTCAATTACAGTAATATAACTCTGGGAAGTCGTTTTTTTGTTTGTTTTGTTTTTACAGTGCTGAGATCCAATCCAGGACTGCTGTGTATGCTAGGCGAGAGCGCAGCCCGAGCCACGTCCCTAGCCCTTCTCATTTTTAGAATTTTGAGACAGTCTTACTAAGTTGCCTGGTTGGACTCAAACTTGTGATCCTCTTGGCTCAGCCTCCGAGTAGTTGCGCTATGGGCCGGGCCACGGGCCGCCACCCTTGGCTGATACAGTGAACTCTCGAGATGGGGTGAGCACCTGTAGTGTTGCGCGAAGGTGCGGAGTGGAAGAGCTCCAGCCTGTTTGCAGTCGGTGCCTCTCCTTGGAGTCCCTTCCTTGTGGGTCTGTGAGTCGATGCTTACTGACTTTATATGCTGATGGTTGTCAAGCCTGAAGAGGAAACCGTAGTATGGGCTCGTGGCGATGGTGTGTTCAGTGGTAGAGAGATGTGGTCACCTCAGCCATAAGCCCAAGAGGATTATAAGTGCTAGAGCAGGTCTGATAAGACTGAAACGTTCCCGTGTGCATCCTGCTTTGTGAGTCCGTGTAACTTTCTGCAGAGATGTGGTTGCATCATTTAATGTAAGGCAGGAAGGCGGCTGGTAGTGACGAAGATTTTAAACACCTTTAGCAGGATAGTTTACTGATAGCTATCTTTGTTCTGGAATGGGGTGGGGGTTGTGGGAGACCACTCCCAGCCTTTGGAGCCCTCTGTGTGGTTTATAGTTGTTTTTTTTTTTTTTTTTTTTTCTGGAACTGGGGATTGAACTCAGGACCTTGTACTTGCCAGGCAGGCAATTGTGCCCCTGAGCTATCTCCCCAGCCACTTACAGTTTCATATTTATTCAGACTCTAATGCCATACTTTTTATGAACTCAAGCACTAATTCTGAATGTTGAGAGACAATTTGGATGTGAAAGGCACAGTACCCTTTGCTTCGGAGTACATAAGTTCTTCTGGAGTAGGATTTTAACAAGAACAAGCTGGGTTCTTGGCCTTGTTGTCTTGCTGTTGTTGAGCTGTAAGACCTAGAGCATCCTCATCAGCAGCTCTGGACTGTTGTTCTGAACCAGAATCACTCTGCAGCATGCTCTTGTGATGTCGGTGGTGTGGCTGTGTTGTCATCAGAAGGACAAATGACAGCGTTGCGCCTGCTCTGAGTGGTGCCCCAGTTGGCTCATGAAGCCCAGGGGCCCAGGCTTTTGGCTCCTGCCCAGGGTTTCTCTTTCCTTCCTACAGACATCTGAGCTGGCGTGGATTCACCCTGCCCTGCCATGAGCTCCGCAGCTGTGAGGGCTCTGTCTAGGCTGGCACCGCTCCCTCTGTGTCCTCTGTGTGCCTTTGCATGTGCTCCTGCTACCACCTTTTCTGTCTTGACTTCACTGTCACATTTTCTGGGCTGTCGCTCTGGCCTTTGGGGTCCTTTGCCCTAGCAGCTCTGGATATTTCTGGTACACTTGGCGTAGCTGGAAAAGATGATGCCGTCAAATGCAGATCAAAAGCAGATGGAAGGGCATGCATGTTTGGTAACTCCTAATCTGTTACTCTTGAAGTGTCATTAATAGAATTAAAGCAGTTGTGGGCATAGTTCATTTTTACTTTGACCTTTATCATGGTGGGAGGTGCACAATATTGAGCTGGTGGGCAGACTTCTCCCGAGCTTCACCTCCCAAAGTAACACAATCCTCCTGCATCCATTTGGGAATCCCAAAGTCTTGTGGGAGAATTATTTTTATTCATGCTTCTCAAAAGACAGAGGTCATGGAAATTATTTCTGCTCCAAATACATGTCATCAATAATAGTTTAAAAAAATCATTGGGATAACTAGCATTTTGCTTCTGATGATAGCTAAAGTACAGAGTTCTCCCGGTTCATTCTAGACTCTGTCCTTTTTTTTTTTTTTTTTTTTTTTTTTTTTTTTTTTGGCGGGACTGGGGTTCAAACTCACGACCTTGCACTTGCCAGGCAGGCTCTTGTGCCACGGAGCTCTCTCTCCAGCCCCTAAACTCTGTCCCTTTTGATACAGAGTTGGCACTGGATTATAGGTTATAAATGTGAATCGGTGGCAGTGCAACATTGGAATGCAGTATTTTGCACCTCTCACACCATGCATCCCATTTCTTTCTTGTGGAGAAATGCCCCTGTTTGCTGTTGCTGTTTCAATAATGTGGCTTCTGCATGTGCTGGCTGGTGGTCAGGCACTCTGCAGCACGTGTCCTCTGCGCCCTGAGACTCAGCCTGGTTCCTCCCTCCCTCCCCTGGAAGTGGCTGTTGGCTGATCCTTGAGAGTGGTTTTTGGTGCTGTGCTCTGTAACTGTCATCGCTGGCTTAATGATTTGCATGCAAGAAGCTGCAAAGACAACCACCTTGTGTGAAGGGCAATGGATGGGGGACAAATTCAGAATTGGAACTACAGAGTTAGACAAATGCAAATTGCTATAAAACCAGTTGAAGTTAAAATGAAACAATGGCAGTGATCTGATCAGTATTCACATGGGCCAGACGTCTATCCAGTACCTGCCACGTTCCCTTGTTCACTCTCCTTGTCTAGTGACACATCTTTTGGAGCACACCCCAGACTGCACATGTCTTGGGGTAACCGACTGCTCCCCTTTTTCAGGAACCAGGGAAGAAGTGATGGACAGGCATAGACAGGCTTGTTCATGGGCAGTCGCCTGGCTTCTGGCTTTGATTAGCCCTCAAGTATTGCTGCTATTCTTCTCATTTAAATTTCAGCGGTTTTATGTGTGATTACCCCAGGCAGATGCCAGCCACCAGTCCCCTTGCTGACTGCTGTGCTTGTTAACCCTTCAGAACAATGACAACGAGACGGCCCTGCATTGTGCTGCACAGTACGGCCACACGGAGGTGGTGAAGGTGCTCTTGGAGGAGCTCACAGACCCCACCATGCGCAACAACAAATTCGAGACCCCCCTGGACCTGGCAGCACTCTATGGGCGGCTGGAGGTGGTGAAGATGTTGCTGAACGCCCACCCCAACCTCCTGAGCTGCAACACCAAGAAGCACACGCCTCTGCATCTGGCTGCGCGGAATGGCCACAAGGCAGTGGTCCAGGTCCTCCTCGACGCTGGCATGGACAGCAACTACCAGGTAGCAAGGCTGGTGCTCCTCCCAGCACCGGGGATGCCATCCTGCTGGGAAAGCCTCTAGTACCACGCTACTGGGCTGTGTTCTGATTTAGCACGTTTCACGCCACGTCTCAGGCACTTCCATCTGTCACCTTGTTTTAATGTGAAACTCTAGAGATTAATGAATTCTCCCCATGCATCTGTTAGTTTTCTGGTTTCTTTTCAGGGGTGAGATGAAGTCATTAAGCCCTGAAAAGATGTGCTAGTGAACTCTCAAAATCCAAGGAGTTTCACTGTCTTCCTAAGAGTGCGTTCCCACTGCCACCTCTTCACCCTGGAAGTCTCCTCCGTGTAGTGTTTTCCTTCCTCATTAGCCTTCCCCATTGAGACGAGCTCCGCGGGGCAGGGCCAGCCCCCGTTTCTGTCCTTCTCATTACTCATTCTACCCAGAAGTGGGAGCCTGGGAGTTTCACTGATGGATGAGTAATGGTTGCTCATGTGTGGCCTGCTGGTGGTGCGCACAGGACCTTATCCATGGGCTGAGATTGTTATTTGTTTGTTTATTTGTTTTCTGAGGTTGGTTTTGAAATCCATAATAGAAAAGTTGGAAAGATAATGGCAGAGGGCTCTGCGTAGTGTACTATCCCACCCCTCCTGGTCTGTGTCCCGTTTGTCATGTGGAGCTGCGCCCAACTGTTCTGATGACAGCCTGCTCTGCGCTCTCGTTTGCCTTCCAGACGGAGATGGGCAGTGCTTTGCATGAGGCTGCTTTGTTTGGCAAGACCGATGTGGTGCAAATCTTGCTGGCTGCAGGTGAGAGGTTGGCAGTGCTCTTGTCTCCACAGCGTGCCAGGGACGGGATTGTTCCTCCTTAGCCTCCCTGGAGGGGGACTTTTGCTGGCTGCATTTGAACCCAGCGTATGTGTGTCTCTGCTGGTTGGTTATAAGTGTACGAATTGTTTCTAAATCGCTGAACTAAATGGCTGTGGATGAAAACTATCGGTCATGCTGCTTGGGAGCCTTAGGCATCCTGGGATTTGATCTTTTCAGTCTGATATAACATTCACTCCCCTGTCCACCTGGTGTGCCTTTCTAGGAATTGATGTCAACATCAAGGATAACCACGGACTGACTGCCCTTGACACTGTCCGGGAACTGCCTTCGCAGAAAAGCAAGCAGATAGCAGCACTTATCGAAGGTATCCGTCCGTCTGTCTCACCGTCCAGGGGGCCAGAGTCTTGTGAGCCAAACTGAGGCATCTGTCTGTGGTGCAGCTCTGTGTTTTTGTTTTATTTTGAATCTTCTCATACAGATCACATGACTGGAAAAAGAAGTGCAAAAGATGTAGATAAAAGTGCCACACCCCAGCCGCCTCTCCTCTCCAGCATGGACTCCATTGCACAGAAGTCTCAGGGTGAGGAGACCCCTTTCTGCCAGGAACGGGCTGCTCAGCCTGGGCAGAGCTAAATATTCTTGGGCAGAGTGGGAAATCCTAATTCAAATAATAATGAGTAGGGGTTGTGAGCTTGTAGTAAGTCTGTTTTCAGTTGCTTCTCCAGCTACCACATGAAGTCTCACTGGCTCTAGCTTAGGCCTTTGCCTGTGACCTCTTCTTTCCTACCTTTTTTTTGCTCTCAACTCAGACAGTTGCTCTGAAATGTGATTGGCACGCTCGTGTCAAGGGGAATTGAGGTCTCGGCGAAAGCTTGAGCTCACATGCAGTGCAGCGCCTGGTGCATAGTTGACCCACGGCCAGTGCATGGTGCTGTCTACTGGGTGGCAGATGCGTCCTTTGATGGCGTGTTTTGGTGCCGTGTCGTCTGGTCCACAGAGAGGGCCTGCATGCTGACCTAGGCTGTCAAGCCCATCCCTCACTAGCTAGGATCTTTCTTCATATTTATTGAGCAACCTTGAGGTCCTTGGCATGATGAACAATAGTGACAAAAGAAAGAACAACTGACACACACACACACCCATCACAATAAATAAGGGAAGAGAAACAGAGCAGAGCTGCAAGTGAAAACAGAGGCACCTGCAGAGAAAGAGGCTCGAGGGGCCCGGCCTCTCTCTGCTGCGGGTTCTTCCTCTCCCTCCTCCCTGAACCTTTCTCCTTGACCTCGTAATGTGCTGGTAATGGGATTAAACACTAAACGCTTAGCTGTCAAGGATTTTGTATTTGTAGCTTTGACTGCCTCCTGGCCACCTAGAGACAGTCAGCTTCTCTAAGGGACCGTGTTGCAGTTGCAGTTGCAGTTGAGGTTGGTAGCTGTCTAGCAAGTAAGTCCCACGGCCGCAAAGTGCCTGCCACCCTCCCTTGAGCACGTGGGGGCCCCGCGTGTGCGCTGCTAAATGCTTTTCAGTTATATTTTGCTGTTTTATGGGCTACGTTTGTACTCTTATGCTATTGGGATATTCGGAGACTTTATGAAGGTCTTGGAAGAGATCCCTTATAGCTGTTTAAAGTTTTCCCTTTTTTTTTTTTTTTTTTTTTGTCTTTGAGACAGGGTCTCGCTGTGCAGTTCACGCTGGCCTTGAGCTTACTTTTATAGCCCAGGCTGGTCTTGAACTTGCACTGTTCCTCGTGCCTCAGCCTCCCAAGTGCTGGGATTACAGGCGTATGCCACCACACCCGGCTAGTGTACTTTTTTGTTTTGTTTTTCCATTGTTGGGAGTCAAACCAAGGCAGTGTGCACATTAAGCCAGAGCCACAGCCCTAAGCTGTACCCCCAGCTCTCCCCATTGAATTAGGGAAAAATCTGTTTAGATCTCAAGGTGTGCAGAGTTGCTGCGCTGAATCTGTGCTATGCGCTGCTGCCCTGGAGCGAAGTAGTCCTTGTCCCGTCAGGCATGATGTCAGGTTCAGAGCGCCGAGGAGGCTTGGGGTGCCAACCTGAGGCCATGCCCCTTTCATTGACTTCCTTGCCATCGACCCTCCTCAGGTGACATGGAGAAAGCAGTGACTGAGCTGATCATCGATTTTGACACCAGTGCTGAAGAGGAGGGACCCTACGAGGCCCTGTACAACGCTGTCTCCTGCCACTCGCTAGAGAGCTCGGCCAGCGGGCGGTCGTCGGACCGAGAGTCCACGAGCAAGGAGGCCGAGGCCGTGGGCGCCAGGACGGCTGGAGTGAGGCCTGTATGTGGCTGGGGGCTCCGCAGCCATGGGGGCTGCTGTGAACACTGGGAAGAGGGACCGTGGCACCTGGTGCCTGCCTGTGTCGGGAGGCCTGGGTCCCCTCGTTCTCTCTTCCTCGTGGGGCTCTGCTGTGCCCCTCCCTTGATCAGAGTGGCAAAACTGCAGATCCCACGGAGGCAGGACTTAGACTTTCCTGGGTTTAGGATAGCCATTGTGTGTCTTCCTTCCCTTCATTGGCCAAGACCCAATGAAAGCCTTTCACTTCTGCTCAGCCTCGTGCTGCTCTGTCTTTTGGTTTTCACTGTGTGTTGCGTCCTCTCTGGAGAATAGAAATGCCCAGGGAAAGACGTTCCTGTCTGCTCTGAGTGCATACTCCCCTTCCTGGCCGGTAGGGCGAGATCTGTTTGGATTTGGGCAGGTCTGGGGTTCAGCTGTTTTATAGAAAGGCTTTGCCAGATGTTATGTTCATCAGCTTGTGGCGTTCTTTTATCCAGTTAGGACGTCTCCAGGGCTGACAGGCTGGGTAGCACTGGTTTTGCTTTCTCAAGGGCCACCTTCCAGTTTCACTGTCTTACCTGGCGCTGGCTCCTCCTTGCAGGCTTCTGCTTGGTTCTCTCCTCCCCGCTAGGGCTACTCTCTGAGCGCAAGCCCGGGTCACTGTTCCCTGACCCTTCTCCCTGTATCGCCAGGTTTGGAGCGTGGCTCATTGGCGGTGGCTAGGCTGGCCACAGCTTTGATGGGACCCCGGTGCTGACCGCTCCCTGGGACAGGTTCCCTGGGTAGAGCCGCCTTTCCCTCTGCTCTGCAGCTGGCGTAGGACCACCTCACAGCTCCTCTGGCTGTTGGGTGATCCTTGGCCCTTCCAGCTGTGCCTGGGATTGGATTGGCCTGAGGTTCCTTGAGGTGTTCTTTTGTGCTGGGCCCTTTTCTCTGCCCCAAAACAGCCCCAACAGTTCACCATGGCTCCTGGAGAGCTGCCTGTCTTGTGGTCACCCCAGAGTGGCTGTCATCGAGTACTGTGAGAGAGTCCTTGGGAGTGGTGAAAGCAAGGGCAGACTCTTCGTGGACACAGCTGGGCTTTTTCACATCCCATTGTGAGGTGCAAGGGACTGGAGCAAATCCAGCTGTGGGGAGGCTTTGTGTTCAGAGGTACTTACAGGCAGTGCCCATTAGGGGGAGCCGGAGCCCGGGCAAGCCGCAGCACCCACCTTCTGGAGTAAGTGTAGTGAGTGCCTCGGGGCAGCCGCCCAGTGTGGTGCTGGGCAGAAACCGGTGGTTCATCTGGAGCATCCACCGAGGCATTTTTGCTCCTGCGCACTGAGCTATTCAATCTTAATTACCGAGTAATTAACAGTGGCCAAGGGCTGAAGCTCCATAAGCTCAGCGAGTGAAGTGGCTCTGATTGTCTCTGCACCCCCAGACCCTGGTCCACACCGGGCACTTCTGCTTCCTTTCCGTGTCCCTGATGGTCACACCTTTCTCAAAAGCCTTTCAAATGACTGTTTTGGCTTTTTGATCTTTGGACGGCCCCTGGGATGGGTCATTTCTTGCCGTGTTTCTTTCTGCTCTCCTCAGCTGCATGTGTCCCCGTGTGCATTTACAGCAGAGGACATGACGTGGCCCTGCACCTTTTGCTGGTCCCTCTCTCACATGCTGCACAGGTCCCAGGCTCATTCCTGCACTTGAGAGCAGGGAAGGGTGAGCAGAGTGGGACTTGGTGGGAAATCTGGCCTAATGGCTGTTGTCAGCTTCAGCACAGTAAGTTCTGTGGCAGTCGTTGCCGCTGGGGGTCTGTCTGGCTCCAGGGACTGTGGAGATGACTGATTTATGGAGGCACCATGCTGAGCATGTCCCAGCAGGGATTGTGGGTGCCAAAACGCTAATGCTGGTAGCTCCCCAAGTCGAAGAAGCCTTTTTCTCTGTAAGTTTCTCTGGGGCCCTTCTGTCACTCAGCCCTCGCCCTGCCCTGGCTTCAGAAATGCTCTGGCTTCAGAAATGCTCTGGCTTAGCGTGGCAAGCCGACCTGCAGGCGAGGAACGGACCAGCCCCTGTGGCAAGGCCCTGGCCCCTCCCATGTGAACAAGAGCGGAAGGTTGTGGCCAGGGGTTGGGAGTGAATGTGAACAGCGCTAGAGGCATAGCAGGTACAGTGGCAAAGCTCTCTTCAGCTGCCAGCGCCTGGGTTTCCTTCACCAGGATCGTTCTGTGTTCCTGAAATTGTCCACTCAGCCATGACAGACCCACATCTCCTCTTCAGGGTGGGAGTGGGCAAGCCCACCTATAACTGCCTTTTTTTGGTTTTTATAAATAAAGCTTTATTAGAAGACAACCACATTCATTTATCTGTTTTCTGTGGCTCCATATGTGCTTGGATGGCAAAGTTGACTACACAGCCTAAAACATTAACTGTATGGCCCTTTAAGAGTAAGCTTGCTAGTTGGATATGGTGACACACATCTGTTATCCCAGCACTCTGGAAGGCTGAGGCAGGAGGGTGCGAGTTAGAGAGTAGCCTGAGCAACTTAGCAGCTTAGTGAAACCCTTTCTCACGGTAAAACAAAGGGCTGAGGATGGAGCTCAGTGTGAAGGCCCCAGCTTTCATCCCCAGTACCATATACACAAGCTGGAAAGCTTGCTTTAGGGCAGAGAACTGACAGATGCTCTTCTTTTGAAAATAGGTCAAGGTGACATAGGCTTTCCCACAGCAATGCTAAGCAGTATGTGGTACTGAAAGAGGAGCTGACTTGCTGTGCTGCCCAGGCTGGCCCCGGCCCTCCAGCCTCAGGTAGACATCGCAGCGCCACCTCCCGAGTAGCGGGGACTGCAGGTGGCACCACCGAACCTGCCTGGCACATCAACTTTGGACTTGGGTTGAGAAAAGGAAACAGACGGAAACTGAAAGGATCTAACATCACGCCCTTGATTACTTTTCTCAATACTTCTCCAATAACCCTGGCTTTGGACCTAGTTCACAAATTCATTCTACTGATTCCTTTTTCTTAGAACAGTCTGAAAATTAAGTCATAGGTTTCCTTTCTTTTCTTAACGAGGCTGGTGCAAGCTTTCAGTGTGGGCATCGGTCTCTGTGGCCTGAGGTGTCAAGGGGTGTTTATGATGTTTGCTGCCAATGTGAAAAACTAGAGCTCATGCTAGCCGACTTGTGCACATACGGGGTCTCTGTCCACCTGAGTCTCTTGGGAGAGTTCTTCACGTTTTCCATTTCCAAGGGCTGACGTAAAAGAAGTTGGGTGCTTAAAACTGAGGTAGTGGAATATTTATTTATTTTTCCTTCTGCAGAGAGAACGTCCGCCACCTCCAGCAAAGCCACCGCCCGACGAAGAGGAGGAAGACCGCATAGATAAGAAGTATTTTCCCTTGACAGCTTCTGAGGTAGAGGGTTGAGGGTTTATTCCTGTCACTGAAATATGAGTTGGTTGAAAAGTGCACCAATGTGTGCTTAGGAGTTTGCTTTCCTCTGTTTTTTGGGGTGCTGGGGCTGTGCCCTATCACTGAGCTACACCTCCCCTGTCCCTTTCCTATTTTCTTGTCACCTCTTGGTCAGGAGCAGAGCTGTCATACTCGCTCAGAAGCACAAAAGGGATTTCAGTGCACCGTCCCACATGGAAAACAAGGCATGCCGGGTCCCCTGGGCCCTTGGTGGAAAAGTTTCACAGTTTGCTTTTCGCCCCTGCAGTCCTGACAGAAAATGTCACCCCCACCTCCCACCGCAAAGTCTCAGCTGTCTATAGTTGGGGCCACGTGAGCAAGTGTGGTGGTTCTGCCCCAACAGCTTCATTTCTGTTTAGAATTAAAGAATAATAACTGCCTTTTCCCCTCCATTCGCGTGTGGGCCCCACACTCAATGAATTGAAACTGTGTTAGAAAAGGAGCAGGGGTGGTGCTGGAAGGGCGGGCGGAGAAATCAAAGTTTATTTGGAAAGAACAGTCTGCCTTTTAACAGAGATGTCACGAGAAAATAACTCCATCTTGCTTGGGTTTGGAAGCAAATTGTGTTTTCTTCGATCTTTCATCTTTTAAATGCTCCTTGAACACCTCCTGCCATCCAGAGAATATAGCTTTTCAGTGTGCATTCAAAGTACTTTGTAATTTTAAGTTGTTTTGTAGTTTATTCAATATAGGCAGTTATTATTCTTTAATTCTAAAATGTCAGCAAGCGTCGGGCAGCCAGCTCATCGCATCACTTGCCCGGTGGAAGCTGGGGCTCGCTGTTTCGGGTCCCGCTCCGGGCCATCCGGTAAGGCAGGTTCTATTACTCAGCACGAGCTTGGGAGCCATGAGCATGGTTTTGGTTTAGTAAAATTCAAGGAAATCCTTTTAAAAATATTAAAGTCAGGGGAAATAGGGGAGGATTTCTATGCTAGGTATAAATTTTCTGCTTTTTTCTTTCTGTCCCCAAATTACAGAATGCTTACTATGTCTCAGCTGAGGTCTCTAGGATTACAGCCTCCTATTGTTGCCTCTGGGTGGTAATGCATTGTGTTGGCTGATAAAAGCGCTCAGTCAGTCCCAGAAGTTTTTGTATAAATAGAGGCTGGCCTCTTTATTCCTTTTCATTACACAGGAAAACCTGGTAGTGTGGAGCAGCTTCACTTGGGACTAGGTCTCCGTAAATGCCTCGTGCCACCTCTCTAGTAGGGGCCTGAATTGGAATTCCTGATCCCTGGGGATAGGAACAAGGCTCAGACAGACAGACGTTAGATAACCAAGACTTTCCACGCCCCCAAGGCTTTCTCGAGCACGTGGCCCGACAGGGCGTGGTGGGGCAGTATCCAAATCCCTCTCATGCACGGAGAATCTCTGAGTGGAAATTCACCTTCTAGAACGCGTTAGTTGGGCCAACACAGTCAGTATTTGGAAGACCACAAGAAGCCAGTTTTATTTACTGGTCAGTAGAGGGGTGTGAATGCATAGGTGATGTGCCCTGAGTCACTGTCCTTTTAATCATGACCCAGGCAGATTTGTACGTACATACACCATGGTCCAGATTGATAGCTCATCTGCCAGAGAGGCTGTTTTATTTCAATGCTGCAGTCTTTCTTCCCTCTTCCCTCCCTTCCCCTTCTGTTTCTTTTGTCTTTCATTCTTTTATTCTGTCCTAGAGATTAAACTTCCTGGCACTGAGTTACACCCTCCGTCCTTTTGAATTTTTATGTTTTTGAGACAGGATCTGAGTCTCTAAACTGCCCAGAATACACGCACACCTGCTGTCGTCCTGCTCAGCCTCTCAGAGGGCTCAGGCCGCAGGTGTGCACCCCCACACCTGCACCCTCTTTCTTGTCCCAGTAGACACTGACAGACTTCAGGGCTCGTATTGGGCCCGCATCCGCGTCCACTCCTGTTCCTGAGGTTTGCTGTTCTGAGATCACCTGCAGCATCCTTTACAGGAAGCTGGAGCACTCCTGGCTCCAGGAGACCTCATCAGTTAGGACCCGATTCAGGAACTGGCTTAGAAACTTTCACACACACGCACATGCACGCTTGCTTGCTCACTCACTGTTGAGATGCTTTTGCCCTGCAGAAGGGGCTGCAGCTGCTCGGGACGGACTGTGATCTTCTCTGTGCCCAGATGTCCAAGGCTTGATGGGGTCGCAGCTGCCGCTTCCTCTCTTCCCAGAAGCCACCCACACCCCAACTGGACATTCCGTTGGCCACAGTTTGTGGTGCCAGCTCATAGCTGGAGTCTGTAGTGCTACTCTCCTCATAGCAGGAAAGATTTCTTCAGCTTTGATTTATTGCCAGCCCTAGAGGGAAGAGAAGAAAGATTAAGAAGTGATTTTGTAAAGCGCAGAATCCTTTCTATTGAGAATCGGTTATTGACTTACTGTGATACAGGCTGCTTGTGAGGAAGCTGGGTGGCTTGATGAAGAGCAGTTGGTGGCTTTACTGTGAGATTTTAATCCCAGAGCTTGTAGGGCCAGTACCAGGGAGAGAAGAACTCCCTCTGTTATTGACTGCAAGGGAACAGGGCTTCTCATTAGACAACTGAAAGAGGGAAGGCTTTCCAGACTGGAGGGGGAATAAAATGAAGGTCAGAGAAAAGGAGGTCGGTGTGATCCAGAGTAGGGAAACTGACTATTACGGCCACGGCTCTGCTGTGAGCTGGTGGTGTAACCCTCACCAGCCCCTGTGCCTGTCATCTGCACATGAAAGGCCTGGGACCAAGCGCACCTGCTGTGGCTGGCACTTAGGATCCCCCAGCTTGGATAGTGGGTGGTTTTCTGGATTCCAGATGCCCTACGCAGAAACCAGGCATGAAGTAGATCAGTGGAAATCCTTGATCCTGTCCCGTGCCTCTTGGGGAGCCTCTTGGGGAGGGGGTCATAGGTCAGGCCTGCCTAGGACTGTGCACGAGCTTTGGCCGTGTGGCAACCCCGAGGAGCTAGGTTTCTAGCTTTGCCCGAGTGATGGGCTGGGTGCAGAAACCTACAGAACACACATGTTTCTCTGTAAAGCCTGAGTGTTAAGTTGGCACAGTGTGAGCTGATCAGCAGGTCCTCCTGGTTCCCTTAATTGCATTCCTGGGGAGAAGTGAACAATAAGTTACAGAGGTAAAGGGCTGTGCCATAAAGGAACACCTTCTGGCCTCCGGGTGCCTCGAGGGAGGCGGAGGCTCCTGCTGCGCCCTGCAGCATTTGAAAGGGAGACGTTGTTCTGTCCTGCGAGTGGTGGCGGCCTTGTTAGCGGGCAGGAGCTACTGCGTCTCACTTAGAGGCTAGCAGAGCCCCTGTCAGCTCATTAGGCCATGATACAACGAGCTGTTCCAAAAAGAAGAAAAGATAAATACAAACCGGAGACAGCAGCGCACGCAGGGCGCACCCATGTGGGAGTGTGTGCTGAGGGATCACACTGCTAGGGCTCATTATCTGCTAGGTCCAACCGAGGGCTCCCCTGCCCCACTGTTCAGGAAGGGTTTGTGCGTGTCCCGCTGGCCTGAGAGCCGGTGTATGAGGGAAGACTCCGCCGTGGACACCTTAGCCCTTGGGATAGGGGAGCGGGGAGACCATCCAAAGCTGGGCTCTCGTGCTGTCTCCCAGCATGGCTGCAGCACCCTCATGGTTTTCTGGCTTGGATTAAGGAACAAGTTGGCTCCTGTGGTGGTAGGGATGGCTGTGGCCCCCCGTGCGTGCAGTGGGTGGAGCCTCAGAGCTGCAGGAGCACTTTTGTCCAGCTCTTTTCCCAAAGACCCTTAGCCTCCTGACTCGGGCTGCTTACAGGGACACCGCCACCCCCAACCCCATCTCCAGAAATCCAGGCCCCCAGCCTCTTGACTCTTTAGAGCAGAGATGGGGGAGTTGTTTACAGCTGTGCCACCACACATATGGCAGAAAGCCACCTTGAGGGAAATTCTTCTCCGCAGCCCAAGGAACTGGGAAGAAAGGCTGTCAGACTGAGCCCCTATTTCGAGTAAATGTCAGGGGCTCAGGCTCACTCAAAAGTTATCTTGGTTCCGCCTTATAAAGATGAGGATTTCAGCCTCTGGATAATGTATATGCATGAGGGGGAAAACGAGAAAAGCACAGCAGGGTGCAGTGTGGCCAGAAGCTCCCCAGGAAATACTGTCCACGGAGGAGAGAGTGCAGTGCACTAAGGTGGAGAGGCAAGGGAGCATGGAGCTTGCCCTTCCCTCGCCCCTTTTAGAAGGATAAAATGAGGAAGGAAAACATTCCAATCAAAGACCACTGAATTTGTGGCCCAGGCGTCGTCTTGGTGTGTTTTTTATTGTTATGGTGGGCTACCCGAGGCTGGGTACTTTATAAAGAAAAAAGGATTGTTTAGCGCCCAGTTTTGAAGACACACAGCCCAAGCCCCATCCATTCAGTTGCTGGCAGAGCCTCCTGGCCACATCACGGTGCAGCAGATGCGCCATGTAGTGGGTACACCCGTGAGAGCAACAGCCTGCTCCGGGTCCAGCCCAGTGCCAGGGGAGCAGGGCACCCACTGCGCCCGCCCCTTACAGGTTCCCTGCTGGTGCGGGAAGCGGGAGCCCAACAGTCTTGGGAGGGCAAATCCTAGCAGGTGTAGAACCAGAAAGCAGTGGTGATTCCGGGTGACGCCTGACTTCCTCGCCTCTCCTCGGTGGCCCTCAGGTGCAGAGGCGGAGGCCGTGGGGCACGCGTGCAGTGGCTCCTGCCTAGGTCACAGCCATGTGCACGCAGCACTGTTTTTCTGTCTCTCTCAGGTCCTGGCCACGCGACCCAGGGCTCAGGGGAGCTCAGGCAGGGAGGAGGACGAGCACCCGTACGAGCTGCTCTTAACAGCAGAGACGAAGAAGCTGGTGTCGGTGGATGCAAAAGCGAAAGGTACAAATGCCACGCTCTATCGCACCCCCAAAGATGAAAGGTACAAACGGCATGTACCCCTTGTACCCCACAACAGAAACAGCTCCACCAGGCCTTTACAACCTGAGGTCCTAGGGCAGGGGAGAGTGAGGTGGCTAGCATGGGGTGCCTGGGTCGGGTGGTCTGCGTGGCTGTGTCCTGCTTTCGTTTTCCATTCTCAGCTCTTGTGTTTGGGGTGGGAGTGGCCGCCCCTCACTCAGCAAGGAGGTTGGCTCAGCCTGGGTCGCAGCTTGGGTGGTGGGAGCACCACCCCGCCCCCTGGATGGATTGAGTGTCTCCCATCCTAGGCCCCAAGTTGATGCCACGTGGAAGCAAGCCCAATGTGCTGTCAGGCAGCAAGACAGACTCTGCTTGTGAGCCTCGACCTCAGAGCGAGCCAGCCCTGGGCCGGGGCTGTGATTGGCTGCCACCAGTAACCGGAGCGCTCTGTCCCTCTGTCCCCTCGGCCTACTTTCATTGCTTCTGCGAGGATGAGAGCCACAGGACTGGCAGATGCCAGCCCGTCGGTGTCAGTGTCATCCTGGTTGTCCCTAGGCTAAAGCTGAGGGTAGTGCGTTTCACACTGTATTTGGGAAGGAGCCTGCAGCTTTTCGCAGCGCCTGTCACCTACAGGCACTAGGCCTTGCATAGGGTACTGCCATAACTGTTATGTCGGAAGAGCGTCTGTGGTTTTGGTAAGAGTGGGCCAGGCAGTTCCCTTTGCAGTGTCCTTTGTTAGACCTGGTGGAGGGTGCCCGGTGGTGGACAAGAAGTGCAGGTGTAGAGGACATCCTGGACCTGGGTTTTCTGGTCTTTGTGAAAAAGGTCCCTTCTGGCATATAGAAACATTGTAGCATTTTCATAATGTTTCTTTTCGCTTTGGGCTTTATGGTTTCCATTTTTTTAGCTTTGAAAGATAAAAGTCATCCATTTTTTTCTGTAGTTTTGTCAAATAGGGCTGTGTAACTGCCACAGCAGTCAAAATATAGAGGAGTTCTTCTCACCAAGAAGTGGTCCCATGTGCTGCTGCGGTCTCTGTTGGCCCTGGGGACCACAGCTGATGTTCGGCCCAGTAATCTCTTTTTCGAGTCACACAAGTGGACCCATTCAGTGTGTACCTTCTCACCTAGCACAGGACACTCGAGGTTCCCTCGTGTTGTCACACAGACCAGTGAAGTGTCCCTTTTCCCTGCTCCGGTACATTCTGTTGTTACATAACTGCTGTGTTATGTAAAGGGCTTTATCTGTTCCCCGCCCAGGAGACACTCAGGTTGCTTACGACTTTTAGACGGCTACAAGTAAAACATCTACAAACATTTGCAAAAAGCTGTTTGTGCGAGTGTAAGTGTTCATTTCACTTGTACGTAGGAGCAGGTTTGCCGGGACCTAGGAAGTACCTTTCACTGGAGAAAGAGGCTTCCAGGCCCTTTCCAGAGTGGTTGTACCATTCTGCGTTGGCGCCGGTAGTGTATAAGAGTTTCAGTTATCTGTGGCCTCCTTAGTACTTCTGATACTGTTATTTCTTCAAAAACTTCAGGCATTCTGATTGGTATGTAGTGATGTCCTCATGTGCATTTGATTTGCATTTGTCTAGTTGAGCATCTGTTTATGTAATTATTTAGCATTAATGAACTGTTTAGATCTTTTCCTTGTCAAAAATGGATTGTTTAGGGCCCAGGGATTTGGCGCAGAGGCCCAAGTGCCTGCGTGGCAAGGACAAGATCTTGAGTTTGATCGCTGGTACCAAAAAAAAAAAAAAAAGGCTTGTTTCCTTTCCTATTGATTTGTGAGTTCTTTATATATTTCGGATAGTTCTTTATCAGATGTGTTTCTCTCCCCATCTGTGACTTGGTCTTCACAGTGGTTTTTGAGCAGGGATATGTGCTTTTTATATATCTTGTTTTTAATATTGAAAATGGCAAATATTTTCATGTGTCTTCTGGAAATTTCCTGCCTGTAGGTTCAACACTTTATAATCTGTGTAGAGTTGGTTTTCACATATGTGTATCCTGTGGTTTCAATGCTGTTTGTGCAAATGACTGTCTGTTCTCCTTTCTCTGTTGCATTGATAGATTTTTTAACTTAGACTGTTCGAGCAGAATAGACCACTGATGCCCTTTCCGGGTGCGTAAAACAAAACCCTTACAGACCCAGCACCAGATTCCATGTAATGTTCTGTTAGAAGATGGTTCCTCATGGGTGAAGACCCTTCAGCATCAGGGCAGAAAGAGATTCGGATTCTTTTGAAGGTTTCCTCTGGGACACAACTCGCTCAACTTTTGGAGGGAAGAAGAGGGAGAGTTGGACCTACTTAGGAGCAGGCCTGCACCCCTGGCCGCCACAGTCCCTGTAGGATTTCTGGTCCCCAGTCAGGAAGGGGCTGTGAAGGAGGATGGAGGCCTCGCAGCTGCTGCTGCTCTGCTTCAGCTTCCCCTGGCCCTGAGTACTGGGCTCACTCTGTGTGTGTGTGTGTGTGTGTGTGTGTGTGTGTGTGTGTGTGTGTTGGGGGGAAATGGAACTGAAGCGAGTCAGGCGCACCTTCCTCCAGGCGAGCTGGAGCACTCCAAGATCTTTCAGACAAAGGGGCTGAGACATTAGCATGAACATGAGCTGCCCAGCTCCTCAGGAGCCCGAACAGGACGGCCAGTCCTGTCGGCCAAACCACAGCAGCTGGCCCGGAGGGAGTGCCTGCCGCACTGGTAGGAAGGAGGCAATCAGCAGACCGCATTGGGCCTTGTTCGCCCCAAGTCCGTTTTGCGTTTCCATTAACGTCATTGTCCTACACTGCTTTTATGAATCAGTGCATCAGCCTTCCACAGGCAGTGTTACCCAGATGACCAAGCTTCCTCTCTGTGTACTCAAGAAACTGCGCTGTGGTCAGGCGTGATGCTGCACAGGGGTGTCTTGGCACTCCTGGAGGCTGAGTCTGGCGGAGCCAAGGTTTCAGTCTCGCCTAGGCAGCTTAGCAATTGAGCCTTCGTCTCAAGATTGAAAGAGGTGGAGTTGTAGCTTAGTATGAAGGCCCTGAGTTCACTCCCTGTACCAAAGAAGAAGAAGAAATAAGATGAAAGGGGGGAAAAAAAGTGCTTTACTATTTGGGACATTTACCTCATCATTGGAACAAAAGGCTCGACCCCCACAGGAGGAGGAGAGGTTTCAGCTCACAGTTGGCTGGCGCCAGCCGAGGCAGAATGCAAGGTCGGAAACGGCCCTGGGTGCGGCTCCCCTCACAACGTCTATGTGGGAAGTAGAAGAGCTGAGGAGAAGGAGAGACCTGCCTAGGCCCTGCCCCTGAGACCCTTCCTCACAGTGGGTCAGATGCAAGCCCCCTGATCCATTCACCCCCTGCCCCTGAAAGCTTCACCTGTAGGTGTCGGAGGCTTTGTGAGAATGTCTAGATACAAACTGTAATACTTATTAGCTGCTAAATTCCTGTAACTCATGTTTTCATTCTTGAGTTGATGAATGTTTAATCTGTCTCTACCATTTCTGTTATAAATCAGGTTGCTGTGGATATTCTGTATACACACACAAACATGCACGCGCATTTTTTTTTTTTTTATTCATTTTGTGGCTGGCTCAGCCTGCCCTGGTGGTGGCGCTGGCGCAGCATGTGGTGCCGGGGATCGAACTGCAGTCCCCGCAGTTGCCTGAGCCCTCCTAAGCAGGCGCTTTAGACCACTGAACCATCTCGCCGGCCCCGTTTTTTGGTCTTTTTGAGACAGTGTTTTATTAAGCAGTTTAGGCTGGCCTTGAACTTACGTTGTAGCCCAGGCTGGCCTCGAACTCACAGCAGTCCTTCCGCCTCAGCCTCCTGAATGCTGGGACTGCAGGTGTCCACCACCATACCAGGCTGTACATATATTCTCATACATTATAAGAATATTTATTTTTTTTCCTATTTTTTCTTTGCACATGTGTGTGTGCACATGCTCTGGAGGTTGACCTCAAGGCCTTGCACATGCTAGGCAGGCGCTCTACCACTGAACTACATCCCCAGCCCTCTTCCTGTTAATGTTTATTTTTGAGACAGTCTTGCTAAGTTGCTTCAGCTGACCTTGAACTTGTGATCCTCCTGCCTCAGCCTCCCTGAGCTGGGATTATAGGCCTGAATCTCTGCATTCAGCAAGAGTTCTCTTTAGAAAAAAATTGATGGAGAGTCGATTGGCAATCTTGGTGCACATCTTGGTCTAACTGGCGGCCCTAACATGCCCCCCGAGTAGCTTGCATTACAGATGTGTACACCATCATGCCCAGCTCTCAGCCTTTTTTCAAGTTTTGTTTGGAGGCAGAGTTTCCAAAGTTGCCTGATGGCCTTCAAATTTGTATTCCTCCTGCTTGGGCTGCTAGTAGCTGGGACTAGAGGCGCGTGCTGTTCTGCCCGCTTCCAGGGGGTTTGTGATAGCCCCAGCCACGGAGGTGCTGCTCTGCAGTCTTCTGAAACCACTACGCATGGCCAGCATCCTACAGTGCGGCAGCATTTCCACTTCTGTGCAGCGTTTTCTTAGTATTTGACTGCTCACCAGCGTTCTGGTCAGATAGGCGCTCAGAGAGACGGTGGGCGCTTTCCAGCCTTGACAGCAAGTGGGAGGTGGCCGGAGGTCCATGAGCCGCGCCCTTCTCTCCCGGCACCTTTGTCTCGAGCGTCCGCGCATAGTGCTGGGTCCCCCAAAGTGTTGCCTGTGGACGTAACACACCTGAGAAGTAGGTAAAATAATCAAAAGCAGGCAGGGCGTGTTAGCGAATACAGAAGTAATTTTGGTGTTCTGAGGAGGGTAAATTACTTCAGCAGAAGAAATCAGAGACAGTGTGATGAAGAAGGTAGCACTTCAGCTGGGCCCTAACCTGGGATTTGAACTCGATGGGCAGAAGTCAGGAGGGAGGTGAGAGCAGTCCCGGCAAGGGAGGGGCATCAGTGCAGCAGGAGGAGGGGAGGCAGAGAGCAGTGAGGAGGAGCTTAGTGACCGCCTGGGCTGGCGTCCTGGGGACTTGTCACCGTGCAGCGGGCCTGGGGCGTCTCTCTTTACTCCAGAGACGGAGTGGTGTTGGAGAAGCTTTTCGATTGGGGTGACAGGATAAGAGTCACACTTTCAGAATCAGGGACTGGAGTCATAGTAGACTGGGGGAGACTGGAGGCAGGGATACCCCAAAGCCAAGAGACCTCGGGGAGTCTCTGGAAGGCAGTTAGGGCTCAGCCTAGCAGAGTATTAAGAAGTTGCTGGAAGGTAGAGATGGGAGAAGGCGGAAGGGGTGGAGGAAGTGGTATAAGGACTGGATGAGTAGGGGGGGAAGGTGGGAGGAGGGTGTTAAGGATGGCTGCGTGGCTTGGGGCCTGGGTGCCTGAGAAAATGCCGTGTAACCCGCGGAAATTGGGAGTGGAGGAAGGCATGTTCGTGGGACGATATTAACTCAAGTTTTAAGTAGGTTAAGCCTGAGATATTTTGGGTACTCAGAATATCTGAGTGAAAACACCCGCAAACACTCAGAAATGTGGGTCTGATGCTCAAGAGAAATAGTCGGATTAGAAATGCAGATTCAGGTTAGAGACACAAGACAAACTACGAGGAGACTGCAGTGTCTTAGAAGCTGAGGCTGCGTGGGACCGAAAATC
>PVKN010000329.1:9337-84486 GCA_004027915.1 Capromys pilorides | reverse complement strand
TTAAGCCATAACACCTATCAAAGATGATTCATGAGTCATGGCATTCCAGATGCTTGATAGAGTTGATTTATTACATGAAAATGGATATGTGAGAACATACAGACTTAATTCCCTGGGTGAGGTCCTGCCTTCGAGAAGGCTTAGAGTGTCTAATCTATACAGCAAATATAAACTCCTGCGTATTGCACACAGAGTTGTGGATTTGGCCCATATTCCCCTCTTGGACTTCTTCCTACTTCCTCAATCTACGTGAGTTACAACCTTCTTGGAATTCCCCAAAATATATCATGATAGGTTTTTGTTTTTACCTCTGCTCAGTAATTCTTGACCTTCAGCAACCAGTTTATCTCTTACTTCAACTGAGATCTTCTTTGGGTCATCAGGCCCAGTGTCCATCCCTGTAACAAACCAAGGCCAAGGCTGTATACTGTTTGTATCAGCAGGTGTTACAGCTGGTGCAGAGCTGGCCTTATGTTAGCTATTGATAGCTAACAGTGGCTGCAGTGACCTGGCTCATCTCTTCTGCTGCTGAGTGTGAGGCTCTATCTGTAGATGTAAGCATCAGACAGGTGTAATGCACAGTAAATGTGCTTAAGGAGCTTGTAATAGGCTTTGGACACAGTACCTAAGAACAGTATCAAGCACTACCTCCAAGGTTACACAGTGCTCAAGAGCTTGCCTTGGGGGATTGGACTTATGTTCCAATTATGCTTCTTCTATTTATTGTCTTATAGACCCAGGAAAAACCGTGGAGGCACTCTAAATGTCAAGTACATCATGTATTAGAGTGGCACAAAAATAACAATAGTAACCTTGCAGGGCTGTGAGCTTTATATGGGACATACATATGAAGCCCTTCGCACACTGCCTGATGATTCAGAGCTCTCAGAAAATGATAGCGTGGAATGGAGCAGGTAATGTGGCCAGTGTCACGCAATGTTGAGGGTGTGAAGGGCCACAGGAGTTGAGAGAAAGGGTCATCAGCATGGGTTAGAGAGGTGGGTGAGATCTAGTGGAGGAGATAGAATATGAGCCAAGATGAAAGAGGGGTAAACCTTAGATTATGGGAAACAGGAAGGCATTGCTAGCAGGGTGAAGCACAGACAGAGGCCCGGAGAATGACTGCGACCTTGCTTCAGGCTAGTTTGCAGCTAGGGTGTACATTGTGCTGTGCATGTGTGCTCCAACATTCTTCCAAACACAAGATGAACATGTTGGTCTCTCAGCATATGAATGTTTTCTCATTTTAAAGAATTGAGGCCCTGCTCTCCTTTCCATGCCTTTTCACTAAGTCCATGTGGAGTCTATCGTTTTGCTGTTGGAGTCAACCGAATGGAACAATCTTGGGCTCAGCATCGAGTCACGGTTTACAAGACTGGCTGCATGCTGGATCTCCTATGGGATCTTTCAGTTCCACAGATTTCGACATCCCACCCTGGAGATTCTGATGTTGGCTCTGGTGTGGGACTAGAGTCTGTACTGTTAAAAGGCTGCCTTGGCACTTCAGCTGGCCAGCCATCGAGGCAAACTAGAAACGCTTAGGTCATACGTCCTCATCAGTTTTTAGCTATACCATCTTATAATTATATCTGACAAGCAAATCAAATTTGTTTGGATTTTGCGGGGAGTTGAAAGTCACAGTTTTGGGGCTGGCTCAGTGGGCTAAAGCACCTGCTTAGGCAAGCTTAGGCAACTGCAGGGACCGCAGTTCAGTCCCCGGCACCACATGCTGCATTAGACCCACCCCCAGGGCAGGCTGAGCTGACCATAATAATAAAAAAAAAAAGTCACAGTTTTAAAGAACTAAGGAATTTTCTACACCAAAAACACTTCAGAAGACACATCACTTGCCTTCCCTATAGGGAAAATCTCTTCCACTGGCATCTCAGGAGGAGCCAGGTAAAGGAAATGCCCGGGTTAAAGGCGGCTACCCACTAAAGAACTAAGTTCCTTTCTCAATGCCTCCATTTCCTCAAAGCCTTAAGACCAAGTTCTCACTCACTGGGCTTTTCCATTTGTTCTGAGTGATTCTATAGTGGCCCAAAACTGTGCTTCCTCTCTCTATGATAACTCTTTTGGTTTTGAGAGACAGTTAAAATATCAGGCATCCCCAGGAGAAGCACACCCTCTGGTTCCCAGGTAGACACCTGTGGAGAGACACCTCTGGACTCACTCCTATTTGACAGTGCCTGATTATTTCTTAAGTGACCTGGACCAGGCATGGCCTTTTCTTTGAGCACAGGTGGTGCTTGGCAGTGATGGTCTGATCTTTAAAGTAAAATACTCAGGCTGGCAAGATAAATCAGCGGTCAAAAGTACCTGCTTAGGCAAGCTTAGGCTAGTACAGGGACCGCGGTTCAATCCCCAGCACCATATGCTATGCCAGACTCGAGCTGGCCAAAAATTAAATAATATAAATAAATAAAGCTAAATACTCAAAGTTTTTGGTTTTTTTCTTCTAGAATTTTTTGGGGTTTGATATAGCTCTGACACTGACACTCTCTCTCTCTTTATCTCTCTCTCTCTCTGTCTCCATCTCTGTCTTTCTCTCTTTCTCCTTTCCTCTTTCTCTCTCCCCTCCCTATCCCTCCCTCTCTCCTCATCCCCACCTCTGTAAGAATTAGTACATTTGCCTATTCGTATGTTTCTGACATCTCTCACATCCTCTTCAGAATTCTCCAAGATTACTAATATCCAGGGCCAAGTGCATTCCTGACATTTTCTTGTCTTTTCAGTTTTTCTGGAGGGACCCTTATCTAGCTGCTTACGTATGGCAAAAACCTCTAAAGAATGAGCAGGTAGATTGACAGTGCCTCTCTTCTGAGATGCGTTTGATCGGAGCTCAGCCTCTGGACGGAGGGATCTTCTTGCAATGGCCATGTCTTCCTGGAACACTGCCTGCTAGGACATGTGCTCAGGAGCAGCTAAAGGTAGCGTCTTTGAAGCACCTGTTCCCTAGTGTCGCAGCATGGTATGTTTGAATTCTTGCAATAAAGACTGCCTCTTATTGTTCATTGGAAACACTATAAAGATAAAGTTAGCAGATCTTTCTTTCTTTCTCTTTTTATACCACAGCCAGTCTCTGTTCTCCTCTCTTCCTCTCCTTGCTCCCTTCTCTGGCTAGAAAATCTTTCTCTTGGCCAAAGAATGACTTAGTTGTAACATATGTACCTTTGTAACAACATGTGCTCTTGAATCCAGGTTCCTTGCTCACTGTAAGATGCCCCCTGTGCTACAGCCCACGAGAGGGACAGGAGAACAGGCTCTGGGTTCCAGGATGCTTGCGCTGAAGTCCTGGCTCTCACAATTGCCAGCTCTGTGCCTTTGAGTATGTCACCTAATATTTCTGTGCTCTAGCTACCTCAGGTTTCAAATAAAGGTAATACTAATGCCTGTTTCCAAGAATTGCTATGAGAATTAAGTGAGTTAATATAAAGTTCTTAGAACAATATCTAACATATAATGTATGGCTAGAAAAGAATGAAGGAAATGGGGCTGGCTAGCTAGCTCAGCGGTCTAGAGTGCTTGCTTAAGCTCAGGGACCTGTTGTTCGATCCCCAGTACCACATGCCATGCCAACCCCAACCCCAGGTAGGCTGAGATGGCCAAACACACACAAAAAAGAAGAAGTCTTAGAGAAGTAGAGTAACGTGCCTAAAACGGGCAACTCACAAGGTGAGGGGCTGAGAGAACCCGTCAGACTCAGAGGTCATGTGCTTCCCTGCCTTACGCTGCCTCTCTGTAGCTCTTGATTCGTCTTGCTTAATGTTATGCCCCTCAGAATGAAGATGACACAAGAGGAATAATGTCCAGGATGAAGTCTAACTGGTGAGCCCTGGGTTTTGTAGACTTCCTTGTTCATTCTTTGCTGAAGTGTTGCATGGCAGCTCCCTGTACACACGCACCCCTTTCATCTCACGTACTGCTTCGTGCAGCTCCTGGTCCATGGTAAACTTGAGATGAATACTTGCTACGTGAATCACATGCAAGTCCACTTTGAGTTGACTGGATATTGGCGGACCACTGAGACGGGCCGCACAGTGGCCAGGGGCACAGCATGAGTAAAGACTGCCAGCATTTAAAACTGGGGGTTCCTTAAGGATTAACCATAAGCAGGTTAGTAACTTCCCTGGTGCCTAGTTTACTGAAGAAAATAATAATAACACCAAATAGTAATGAGATCATCGAAGAAGATATTTATACCTTTTATACTTGGCTAGCAGTAAGCATGCTGTGAAGGCCAGCTACATAAACTACAAAATATTGAACCTATGTCTCATATTTCAGGAGAAAAATATGAGGGACTTTGGAGGTAAGGTCCATGCGTTTCAGTGGCAGGAGACTTGGGAGGAGCCAGTGGTTCGTGTTCAGTTGCCATCTAGGAAGCACATGCCTAACTATCTCATCAGGAAAGATTTATTTCTGACAGATGTAAAGCTGGGCAGAAGAGCAAGCCAGCGGCCTGTGACTGGGTCAGAAGGAATACGGTGCTCGGGGGGCGTCAGTGTGAGTTTAGGAAGAAGAACACTGTCCAGCAAGTGGCTTAGTGAAAGCCTAGGACAGTGCCGGTGACCGCTTCCGAGCTGTCGGTGCCAGCAGGCAGCTGGCTCCAGCGCTCGCCCTGTAGCTCACCACCCCCGCACCAGGGGCGCGCCTCCGAGGAATGGTCACCCGCCGCTAACCAAGTGTATGTAGCGTTTTATTTGAGCTTTAGTTAATCACCATCAGATTTTGCAGAAAGCATCTAAGAAAACCTGATTTAGAAAAACAACAGAGGGAGAGGTTAAGTGTGTGAGCCCTAGAGTCAGAAAGGCCTCTCATTTCCGTTTGAAATTGGGCCTCAGTTTCCCCGTTGGTCAAATATAGGTAACAGTCCTGGCAGTCTCCTGCTGTGGTTCCAAGGCCTTCGGAGAAGGTGCAGGAGGAGTGTCGATAGTAACAAGCCAAGGGAAGGGAGCACCGTAGTGCGCGTGGATAGAAAGGGGCGCCAGGTTTTAACGGGGAGTCTGCTCTGCCGCCGCCGACCAAAGCAATCTGCAGACGCAGCCTGAGTAGCAGCCCGAAGCCTGAGCCCTGTTGCTTGCTCTTCTCTCCCCCAGGCGCGTTTGTGGTGTGCTGGACCCCGGGGCTGGTGGTGCTGCTCCTGGACGGCTTGAACTGCACGCAGTGTGGCGTGCAGCACGTGAAGCGCTGGTTCCTGCTGCTGGCGCTGCTCAACTCCGTCATGAACCCCGTCATCTACTCGTACAAGGACGAGGACATGTACAGCACCATGAAGAAGATGATCTGCTTCTGGCAAGAGAGCAGCCCGGAGAGGCAGCCCTCCCGCGTCCCCTCCACGGTGGTCAGCAGGAGCGACACGGGCAGCCAGTACATGGAGGACAGTATTAGCCAAGGCACCGTCTGCAACAAAAGCAGCTCCTGAGCTCCCGCCGCGGCCCCGCCCCGCACCCCGGGCCTCCCTGGGAAGCCAAGCGAGCGGTGCAGAATCCCCATCTATCTCTGTGAAGCCCAAGGCAGTGTTACTTTGAGACCAATTTCAATCACCTAAACAATGTGTTTTTCTTTGATGTCATAGGTGAAAAGCATGGGCAGTACAGAGAAGACACGGCGCACTTCCCGAACAGGCACCGAGCCCCGCTGCTGGGCCTGTCGCCTGCTCACATGCCTGCCGGTGGTCGGCTGGGTGTTCAGGGCTCTGCCTAGCCATTCTTTTTGTGTTTTAAAAGATGTCATTAAGGGGCTTAGGCCGCCATAAATAATAAATAAAGTTACTTGAGCCACCTAATGCAGCTGCTAAGAAAAAGCTATGTAGTTCTTTCTGCATGCATTTAAGACTTTCAGAAGCGCTTCTGCAGTGCTATTGCTTTTCCCTGCAAGGAACCATGGCCAGCAGCTAGGTGTGAGTAGAAATCTAAGGATAATGCATCAGTAAACTTGATTTTGTTTTAAACCAAAAAAACACCACACTTGAAGTAAGAAAAGGCGGTCCCCGACCATGCATGTGCGCGGTGCGCAGCTACTTGAAGTTTGACGTTATAGTTAAAGAGCTGAGGGCAGTGTTGGTGTGGTAAACTCATTAGTCGCCTACACTTCCTGGCCTAGAAGAGTTACTATAGAAGTGACCTGTTATGCTGTCAATGAAAAGAAAACATTCACTGAAAATGAGTATTTGTAGCTGAGAAAAAGGGTATCTTGAGAAGCAAAGGGAATTGGTCCCATGCAGGATCAAATCTGAGCATGACCAGAATCCTTAACTTTAGTGTCTTCCATCTTCCTGGCGGCTTGTTAGACTTCGTATGTGGAAAAATTTCTCATCTCATATTGTGCCCAAAGTAATCAACATATTTTGGGGACTTACCTTATTTGTGGACTCAGTTTTGATCCAGGTTCTATTTTGAATTTTTCTTCTTTAAAGATCTGCATAGGCAATATAAAAGGTAAATCAGCAAAACAGAAAAATGCTGCATTATACTCATAGCCTACCGAAGTTTGCTTCATATAGAAAGTCAACTTCGCTTTTCTTACATGTCTTTTAAAGTATATTCTGATTTAAAATAAAAATAACTTCAAGGCAGATAATATAGTATTTATGTAGTTTGCAAAAGAAGTTTACATTTTTTAGCTATTGTAGTGTAACATTATGTGCAAGAACTACTTGTAATAAAAGAATTTGAAAAGCCATGCTTTTAGGTATTGTGGACTGAGATAGAGTATTATGATTTCAAAGAGTAGAGTTCATAAGCTCTGTGTAGTAAGTGGTCTATTTGAAGCTTATATCAAACCTACCTATAAAATAAAATTTAAGACAGACCTGTTCTCTTTTGTTGAGGCACGTTATTGCTTTGTGTATTTTTTACGTAAAAATATAGTTTGTGATAACTATGGCACCATTTCTACTGCAGAAGAAAAATCAAATTTGCCATGAATAACATACTCTCAATGTTTTATGTAAGCATTTTGAATCTACAGCTGGCCAAAGGGTGGAGAATTGAAATTGAATTCCAGTCCCTGAATAGCTACTAAGGGATCTTTAAAGGTTTTATTTTGAGGAAAGTACCATTTTTAGTGCCCTGCAGCAGAGTGTCATATTTGCAATGTGGCTGGAGGGGATCCAAACATTGGAAATGCAGGGTAGAAATATATAGTTTTCAGTTTTATGCACACACATATCTCAGCAATGTTACAAGAATAGAGAAGTCATGAATATTTGGAAATGACAGCTACCAGGGGTCACAGTGCTCACCAAGACTACTCAGCAAATCAGTCCGTCCATAGGAGAAAAATCAAACAAAGACACATTATCTCTGTCCGAGTTCCAAGGTTCCAGGTTTACCTGCCAGTTGATTATAATGATGACAGTGAATGTTTCATCAGGATTTTCCTAGCCAAGCAAGACTTCATGTTCTTAGATTTAGAGCACTGTGTAAGCTGTTACCCTTAAATCCTCTGGTGAGAGAAGTTAGCCTTTTATGAAGACTGCTTACTTGGAAGGAAACAATTTGTGGAAATTTCTTGGTGGGTTTCTTTTTTCAATTGAGGAATAGACTCAAGGCTGGTCTTTAGAAGCCCTGGACATGGATATAATTATGGAGATATCCTGCCCATAATTGTGCAGTCCCAAATGAATCAATCCCAAGTATTTCATGGTAAGCGTACTTACGCTTTCAGGTAAGAGTAAGCCTCCAACAAAGTTCTAATTTCCCCCATAATCAGCCCTTCCATGCTTTTTGCAAAGACAAAGATCAAAATGTATGACTTTCAGCACCCTGGATCCCCTCGCACTCTGAGGGTCTGCTTAGTCCACCCTAGTGTTGTAGACAGCTGATTTAGACAAAAATATTATGGGCAATCAAACAGTTCTAGGCTCTCAGAAGGAACCAGTGTAAAAGACAAGACACCTTGCAACTATAGGAGAGACAGACTGCCGCTGTGGGCCAGACCTCAAGACAAAACTCAGTCAAACAAGTGCATATCTTCCTAGGGATAAACAGCAGGGATTGATATTCTAAATAGTTCTCTATCACCTTGAGAAAGCCAGCAAGTCACTAACCTAACCCCCTCTAGGAAAAGACCCCCTCCATTGTGTATTCATGGCCCTTGCTACATAACTTGACCCTCTTCCCCAATTGACCACGATCAAATCAATTTTCACCTGAGCAATTACACTTGTAGTCTTATTGGTGGACCAGTTTTCTCCCACCTTGTGCTCATCTTGCGGGTTCCCATGTTTCCCACCTTGGATCCACTGCACCTCGGGGCTTTGCTCTATACACCCCTAGAAAAGGCAGGGTCCTTGGCAACCCACTCGGGTTCCCTCTGTCCATCTCTCAGACAGAATCTTTCTTGCCCCCAGTAAATATATTCTGCTCTTAACCTCCATTGTACCTAAAATTTATTCTTCGGTTTTCGAGAACACAAACTCATCCCAAGTATCTTTCGGGTTGGGAGCTCCTTTCCCCTGTATCACTAGGCTGGCCCTAGATGAAAGATACAGTAGGTGGGCAATCTCAGCATGAGTTGCAGCAGAAGGTGTGATGCTATTTACCTGGCAATATCACCCCATGTGAACTGCGAGTACTACTATGTTCTGTGTTTGTAGGCCAATTTTCCTGAAGTGAAGTGTTTTGTGCTCTGTTTTGGTGGTAAAGGTAAGATTGCTTGGCCCTCTTTTTTAAATTGGTTAAACCAGCATAATGCAGCGATAAACTCCAAACCTACCAGAGACTGGGCTAAAATTAACTGCAGCATTAACCTATGTGATAAGGCATCTCAGTGGGTACTGAAAAGAATTAATAACACACAAAACAGATCTAACTTCTGGGAAGCTTACCATAGGAGAATTATATTTCCTTTGTGGAACACTACCAGTATTAAATTGGAAGCCCCCAGGGCTTTCAGACATAGGATAGGGGTTAGGGTCACTTAAAGACATGAAGCATTTTTATTTTACTTATTTGTTTTTTAAAGTATAACATTCAACTTACTATTTCTTCTCAACAGAGTTTTCTTCAGTCCATTAAGACCCAGCTCCCCTTTCGTGGGCTTTGCTGGAGGTCGTGGGGCAGCACCAGCAGGTCTAAATCAGGTTGGAGGTGTTCGGTCCTTTCTGGCTTCACAAGATAAGTTTCTGACCACTTTATTGTGAATGGCACAACTCACACAGTAATGCAGCTTCACATACAGACTGGGAAGCACATAATCGTCAAAGACACTTGCTGCAGAAATGTCTCTGATGGCGGCGGCCTCCATTATGTTCCGAATGACGAACTTCTTAGTGGACTTAGGTATGCACCAGGAGCAGTTTGTGCGGGAAATATGCTGCACATGGCCATAGCATGACTGTTGTTTTAGCATGACTGTTGTTTCTTCTTCTTTTTTTTTTTGTCATTTTGAAAAGGAGGGCCCGAAAGCCATGAAGCATTTTCAAAATAAGGGGCGGTACTTTTTGTGTGAAGGATGCTGCCCTGAATACGTTACATAATTTGATATACTCATAGTTTGAGACTAGTTACCACAGAGGAATAAATATTAGTTTGGATGGTGTCCGTGTGGGCTTTGGCCCCACTGGTATATTTTATCTTTGTGTCATCTTCTCCAGTACATCTCCCCAGTGTGCCCTTTCCTAAATTAACAGATGGGAGACTGTTGATTGTAGCTGTTAGGGATTCTATCACATCTATCACTTCAGACCTAAAAGTTTATAGTGCAAACAATAGTGTGATGGTTACTGAGCCACAAATAGAAGCTGCAGGACACATCAGTACAAGTGTGTGTCACACCACACCACACCACATAATGCACCACCGCACAGCAGTTCACAAACACAGCTTGCAGCTCACTGGCCAGCCAGTTTTGGAATTTGCAGTTCTGGCAGCTTTTTAGAGGATTGTAATTTTATGCTGCGAAACTTTATAAGATCTTTCTATATCAGCAATTTCAGCTTTGCATAGGTGAAACTTCCACAAATGCACTTCTGCTGTGTCTGTCACTGAGCCTAGAGCCTGTGTATTTTACATGAGTAAGACATGTTATATTGAAAGGAGAAGGAGCAGCCTGCCACAAGCCCACGTTCCATCTTTGCACATATTTTCTGCACCCCTTCCTCAAGACACTGTTGTTTCTTTCAAAAATATGGGCCGGTCAGATAGCTCAGCAGATTAAAGCTTCTGCTTAGGCAGACACAGGGACCGGGGTTCGACCTCTGGAGTGCCATGCTGGCCCTGCCCCCTGGGGTACACTGAGGTTACAACTGAAACTGCATATGGTGGCATATGCCTGTAAGCTCAGCGTTTGGGAGGCTGAAAAACAGGAGCATCACTACGAGTCCAATCTGTGCAGTGAGACCCTGTAGACCCTGTACTGAATACATAAAATAATAATAATCTAGTATACTAATTGTGTTAGAACCTCACTGCCATCTGACTAGAAGATTGTACTAATGCATTTGTCTGCCCACAGCATGATGGACACATGCATGTGACAGCCATGCCATAGAAAGCATAGGACGCAAATTCAGAATGTCTAGGTTTTAATTTCTGTTCTGCCCCAAACTGTGTGTGGAACTCAGTTGATGAGATGACTGATGTAAATGAGAGGTTTAAACTAAATGGTCTGTCAGGACCTTTCAACTCCAAACTTCCAACTTTATGCATCATCTCCCAGCTGTAAGCCTAAAGAGAGCTCTAAGTCTTTGGGTTCTTTAGGTTTCACTCCTTGCATAGAGTTGTTTTTTTTAAAGGAAAAAGAAATGTGTTTTGATTTATTGCAGTGCTTCTTAGATTGTAGGGTATATAAGAATCACCGGAGATCTTATAAAATCAGTTTTAGGCAGGTAAGAAATATGTACTCATCAATCAGTCATGAATATGGGAGAAAAGATTTCTAAAAGAAAATCGAGGTGCCAGTCACCCATGTAGAGAACCTGAGGTGCTTTGTAATCTGCTTATATTGGCTAAAATACAACCTAATTTGAAGTATGTGAGCTGCTATTTATTCCATCAAGGTGAATAGCCACTTATTCATTTTATTTGTAATTTGACTAATTTTTTTTCACATTTCCTAGGACCTGAGGAACCCACCCACCCTCTAAAATTGCTCGACCTTAAAAATTAACAAAACCATAAATAAAACACACGAGTCAAGGGAAATGAAAGTACAAGGGAGTTGAAATTCTTTTTTTATTAAGTATATTATATTTTTATTTTCTCTAACACATAAGTGGCATTAACAGAACAACAAGGGCAAGTATTAGCATTCCAAGGTAAATTTCATCTTTTTGAAGACATAGGATAACATTTAACTAAGATAAGCTATTCAGTTATGCAAGAGTACCTATTGTGAATAGTTTATATTGGATGTTGAAGGGATGTTGATCAAACCTAAAATATTTAAATGTCTAAAATGCTTTTCTGATTTGAGGCAAAAGGAAAGGTACTTTTCTTATTTTATGGTTGGCATTGGGTTAAATACAATTTTGTCAAATTTTATGTCAGATTCTGTCTTAGTTACTGTTCTTTCATTTCTGAGACAAAATACTGGGTACCTAAAATTAAGGAAGGAAAGATTCATTCAGCCTGCAGGTTGTGCAGGTTTGAGTCCATAATCAATTGGCTCCAAGGCAGGAGGGCATGGTGCAGGCCAATAGCGCAAGGTGTCAGAAAACAGCAAAAACAACAAGAGCAAAAGGGAAAGGAAAGAAAGCTTCTTTTCCTCCCTTATATTATGAGCAGGCTGACCCCTCCCATGGTGCAAGCAGCACTCACATTTTCTCCATGCAATCCTCCAGCACAGAAGGGGGATGTTTACAAAGAGAGGACCCTGGCCTCCCACTGAGTGCAGAGTTAAACTTACAAACTTTGCAAGTTGACATGAGGTAGCAACTATTACAATTCTTCCCTTGTCAACTTGGCAAGCATTTACATTTCTTTAACCAGATACAAAGACATACTTATGGTTTCACAACTCGAACATTATAATTTATGTTTAGTATATTTAAGAGCCACTATTCAGTCTATTACCAGAATATCACATTAGAATCATAACATTCTTTCTCCCCACCCCCAAGATTCATGTACATCCCTTTATGTAAAAGGCGGCCAGTCCATCTCTAAGAATTTCCAAAGTCCAAACAGTTGCAGCATTGTTGAAAAATCCAAGCTTCCTCCAGATATAAGGCAAACTCTTAGCTGCAAACTCTTGTACAAATGAAAACAAAGTTAAACACTTCCCACGTTAAATGGCACAAGATAAACATTTTCAATCTAAAAGTTACCAACAGCTGTATTCTTTCAAACGCCATCTCTGAAGCTTTCCAAACTGTTCCCACCCGCGATATAAAGGAATAGGTCTAAAGCAAGTCCAAAATCCAGCAGGGCGAACGTTAAGTTCTGTAGTTCCCTGTGCAGCATCCATAGCAGTCTGTAGCAAATTGTGAGCTCCCAAGGGTTTGAGGGACTCCATCCCTGTGACGCTTCTGGAGCTTGTAGCTCCCATGGCTTCGCTCTTGGGCCCACTTCACTTCCTTCTTGCAGGTTTCCTCAGATGGTCCACTTTCTTGGCTGTTCGAAACTTCTCCTCTGCACCTTTGGCTTCACACTCACAACTGCACGAACTTCCCTCTCAGGGTACAGTGCCTGGCCTGCCAGGCTTTCTGAAATCAAGGTGGACACAGTTTTAACCACATAACTCTTGCATTCTGCATGGCACCTAAGACCAGTACCACAGGGGTGATGCTAAAGTCTGCTGCCAGCAGGAGCAGTACCAGGTTTTCCTCTCTCTGGATGAAGGAGTTGAGTGCCTGTATGACAGGGCACTCTGAATCCAGTTCTGAGGAACAAATTTTGTTTGCTGCTGCCATTTTGGAACATGGTGCTCTGTGGCTTTTTCCTCAAAGCAAAGCCTTTACTTTTGTTGTTTTGAGACTACACAAGGTGGAGGCTTGCTGCTTCTGGTTATGCCCCTCGGCCATCTTTTAGATTCTCTTCTTCCTTCTCAGCAATCAGAGATCTCCTCAGCTCTACCTTTGTAGTTCGAAGCTTTACTGGAATTTCCCTTCTAGTCAGACTCACATATTCAAATCATCCTACTGGGCTCTTTGCTCTTGATTTTCAACATAGAGTAGGCTAAAAGCTTTCTCATCATACCCAGGCCACTGTCTCAACATTAGACTGCCTTGAAATTTTTTCTGCCACATTAATTAGTCCATTGCCCTTAATCTCAGTCTCAGGCAATATGTGATCAAAAGTAAAATGCGAACTTTCTTCCAATCCATAACACATAGAGTCTGGACTCCAGCAGCCAGTGCAGTCCTTCTTTTTAAAGAAACCTCCCAAGCCTGTTCTCTCTCTCTTTTTTTTTTTTTTTTAGGGTGCTGAAATTCTAAGAGTAGACATGCATGTACAGTGACAGATACCTCAAGCCGTCACATTGACACTGGTGATACTGGCATGGTATTTTTGATCTAGTCTCAAAAATGCCAGTTCTTGGAGTTTAGATCAGCTTTTTAGAGGATTACAATTTTAAGCAGCAACATTTTATAATGTTTTGTATATCAGTACTTTCAAATTGCCATTTTGTGTGTGTGTGGGACCGGGGTTCAAACTCACAACTTTGCACTTGCCAGACATGTACTTGTGCCATGGGGCTATCTCTTCAGCCCCTACATTGCCATTGTTGAATTATCATAAATACAAAATTCTGTAAGACCTGGAGAAGGACATGGAAATCATGACTTAACTACATTTTTGAGTTGAAAACATTCAGCAATTTATGAGTTGAGGATCTGGTGCCCATAATAATGTTCATTAGAATTGCTTGCTTTGTTTCCCCTATGTGAATGCCTGGTCACAGGTCTATATAAATTTAAGAGCTGGGACATATCAGTCAGTCTTCAGTCAGAAAAACAAATACTATTTTGGGTATATGAAGCAAGAAGGTATTTAAAACAGTGAATTGAGTTTTTATAAAAGAAGCAAAAAGGCTAGAGACAGGAAATGGAAGGGAATTCCATAATTAGGCCTCAGGTTTGCAGCTAATTTTTAAGAGATTACTGCTGTACAGGCCAGGAACTTCCAGAAATTGCTTCCGGAGGCAGGAGATTTGCAGAAGACCCAACTCTTCCACTTCGCTGCTAGAGGAAGAATATGGCCACTGCTGCTTCTCTTCCACCCTCGTTCTCCCTCATAATTGTCCAACGCTGGCAGAAATCCAGGGCAGGGAGAGCCACAGGGATTATATTCTGAGCAATACTGCAGGGGCACAGAAAAGCTCGGCATCAGAACTGACTGCCAAGCGACAGGAGAAGAAAAGGAGGAAAGGAAGGAGGACTATTGGCTTCTGGAATATTCTCTTTTTGAAGATATCAGTTCTAGTAGTTTTTCTTGATGGAAGAAAAAGACAATATAATTAGATCTACAAGAAGGGATGAAAATTATCTAGGAAATGTAATGTTAGCACATACAAGAGGTGTATATTACAGTAGTAGGATTTTCTGAAGGCTGAAAAACAAGGATATCAGAATATAATTCACTTATTATTACAGATTACTACAGGTTCCTTACCCAAATCTGTAGAACCAATATTGAGATCAGAGTGTAAGGATAAAATATGGTAATGATGGTTGATACACAGCCATGGTGGGTATGACACAGTCTTTCAGGTCCCAAGATCTTGAAACACTAATGAATGAGCAAAAGTAGGTATAAAACCCAGACAAGCAAAATCATCAAAGGTCAGACTTCCATGTTCCTATGCTCCTATCCAGTGGGACAGACAAACTCCTTTTCAGAGAGGCACAGTAATAGATTTAAGTTCTAAAGTATATAGGAAACTCAGCACTCAGGAGGCTGAGGCAGGAGGATCACTGTGAGTTTGAGGCCAGCCGGAGCTGTATAATAAGTTCAAAGCCAGACTGAACTGCATAGTGAGACCCTGTCTCAAAAAAAAAAAAAATAAAATAAAATAAAATAAAACAAGATTTGTAACAATTGCAAGCTTCTAAGCAATCTAAATATTCAAGCTCATGGGGCCAGCTAGATAGCTCAGCAGGCTAAAGAGCCTGCTTAGGCAGACACATGCCCTGGGGTTTGACGCCCGATGTGCTGTTTGGGCCCAGCCCCCAGGGTGCACTGAGACAGCAACTGAGCCTGGGCATGGTGGCACATGACTGTAATCCCAGCACTTGGGAGGCAAAAACAGGAGGATCACTAAGAGTCTGATCTGTGTAGTGAAACCCTGTAGACCTTGTACTAAATACATAAAACAAAACAAAAAATTTGAGCATAAAGTGAATATCAAGCTGAGGGGAAGAAAGTAACACAACCTTCTTGTTTTGATAGAAATTAAAGCCAAATTAATGCACCTGCAACAAAGTTGTAATGCAGGGATTACCTGAGGAAACTGAAGGCCATAAAATTGTTTATGATACACAGTAGCTAAGTCAAGCATTTAGTTAGCTAAATTCTTTCTTTTAAAAAAATGTATTTAGTATAGGATCTACAGGGTCTCACTACACAGATCGGGCTCGTAGTGATCCTCCTGTGTTCAGCCTCAGCCTCCCAAGAGCTGGGATTACAGACGTGCGCCACCAACCCCAGTCTCATTCGCCATCTCAGTGTGCCCCAGGAGTGGGGCTGCCACAGCACACTGGGGGTCGGACCTCAGTCCCAGTGTCTGCCTAAGCAGGTGCTTTGACCTGCTGAGTTATCTGGCCAGCCTGCGAAATTGTTTACTTTTTTTTCTATTTAGAAAAACATAGTTTTCTAAGAATCACATTTAACTTCAGATTTCAAAAAAGTGATATTTACCAAAGGTAGATTAGTTGCTTTGGTAATTCGGAATCTTGGTGCTAGCCCGGCGTGGTGCTCATGCCTGTAATCTCACCATTCATGAGCCGGAGGCAGGAGGATCGTTACGAGTTTGAAGCCAGCCTGAGCGGCATAATACATTCAAAGCCAAATTGAACTGCATTGTGAGACCCCATCTCAAAAAATAATAAAATAAAATAAAAGATGATTTGTAGCAATTACAAGTTTCTAGGCAATCTAAATATTCAAGCACAGAGTAAATGTTAAACATTATACTCTAAAATTATCTTAGCTTCTTTACAGACTAGCTGGATAACTTTGGGCAACTTCTGTGACTTAGCTTCTTTATATAATGGGATAGTAATTATACCTATCTCATCGGGTTATAGAGATAAAAAAGTGATGTGTAAACCATTTAAAACAGGGTAGAGCATCATGTTTGTATAGGGGTTGTTGTAAGTATAAATAATTTAATTTTAAAAAAATCAATATAGAATTTACTGATGCATTTGATAGTAAGAGATGTGGCTAAAGAATAACTTTGGGGGCTACTGAACTACTGCAAAAATGGAATTGCTTTTGCTAAGAGAAGCTGGTAGGAGCAGCCAAAGTAGGGGAGGTGGGATTCAGGAATTCAGTTTTAGATGTATCATTTGATGTCACAGGGACAGAGCCAGGCGGAAATGCCAAGAAAGCAGCCAGATGAGTGAATGAGGAGTTCAAGGAAAAGATCCAGATGGTAATATCAATCTCATGGTCACCGGTATATTACAGCTTTTAAACCACGAGGTTAGATAAAATTCCCTGGGCAGTGAGTGTCAACAGAGATAAGAACAGATCCTATGCCAGGGAAATGAGAAGCCAGTTATGGAGACAGAAAACGTCACCAGTGGAGGCAGAGAACCAGAGTCCCGTGGAGACGGGGAATACAAATGTCAAAAAATTGCAAATCGAGGCTTGAGATTTGGCTGTTGATTTGCTCTTCAGAGTTATTTGCAAACTTGACACCCTGGGAGGGCCGAGGATGAGAGCCTGGCCAGCAGGGAGGAGCTCAAGGGCAAAGGGGAGGAGAGGACTGGAAATCCTGAGGACAGATGCTTTTTGAGGTCCTTTTCTGTTATTTTCTGAAAAGGAACCAGGGAAACGGAGCAGCGGCTAGAGGGACTTGTAAGACGGGAAGGGATTTGCTCTAAGTGGAAATTGTGATGAACTGTGATGGTGGGACCGGTTCAGCAGAGGTGACTAAGGGCAAGCGACAGGCTGTGGACCATGGGCAGCAGGTCTGGGGTGGGACCGGCGCAGGAGCATCGCGTGCTGGCTTAGCAAACGGCAGGAGGACAGGGAGCTGGAAGAGGTGGCCGTGCCGCATGCCTTTGTTTTCCTCCTGGTTTTTTGGGTGAAGGAGTGTGCTGGTCATCATGGGGAAATAACGACAAGGAAAGAGAAGGGAGAAATTCGAGCAGAGGAGAAGGTGAGCAGTGACGCTCCACAGGAGCCGCGCAGTGTGCGCGCCACTGCCGCGAGCTGGGCTGCCGCAGCGAGACCCACGCCGAGGCTGCCAGCACGGATTCGGACGCAGCCGTTCAGATGGGCTGTCAGCATCTCTCCCACACGCCTGCTGCCTGGTTGTCACCATGCGGGAATTGTTTTGTCGGGCACTGTCTGGACTCCACCGGTTAAATCCAAATCTCTGGGTAGCTGCACGCAGACTGATTGTCAAGGATGGGCAGCGTTGAGAATCACAGGAACCCAGCTGTCACAAGTCACCGATGCTTAACTACCCATGCATGAGCAGTGCCTCTAATCACGGTCATAATTTAAAGACTAGGAGCCCAGGGGCAGGGGGACTAATACAAGTCAGATCTCTACTGTGGGTTAGGAGCTGTGCAGGGCGCTTCACACGTCTGATCCCGAAATCGCCCCAGGAGTTGAAGATTTCAGCCTCTCCTTTAGAGTGAATAAGGAAGCTCAGGCTCGGGAAGGTGATCCGGGGTTTTCATAGCTCCGCAGCTAATAACCAGCAAAGCCAGGATTCGAATTAAGACTTTGTGGCAGGGGTGAGACTTGAGTTGTGTGTTAGAGGAGTAGAAGGAGAAGCGAGAAGCCCTCCCAGCTGGAGGGAAAAGCAGGCAGGCTGGACAAAATGTGATGAGTGTAAGGGACACTCAGGGAGAAGGGCGTTTCTTCCTCCGGCCAGATGGATTGACATGAATGAAGGAATAAATAATCCAATGGACAAATAAATGAACTGACAGGGTCTATTCTCAATAGCCATTCAGCTGGGCAACTGACAGTGTATTTGGGACCCATGGAAGCTGCATTTCAAAACTGCTAAATGAATGTGCTGTGCATTGTTTGCACAATTCATTATTTTTTAAAAAATGATAGCTACTGGGCTCCACTGAGATAAAAGATGGGCTCTGAGTGTAAGCTCATTATCATCCGTCACCACGGCTTGGGAGCTGTATGTGTCTGCAGAACCTCAGAATCTATATTTCTCCAGCTTTAATCTCAGGGTCGATAGCCCAACACAGCGCTGCTCATAATAAATAGCTAGTATTAAATGATAAAGTAGGCTACTGTGTTTTATTTTATTTGGCTTTCAAGCCAATCAATTTTATAGCTGTCTGAGTACAGGAAAAATATTTAAAGACAGTGAGAATCACATGAAAAACTAGAACATGCTGACAAAATGAAGCTTTATCTCCCTACTCTTTCTCCTCAGAAAGAGGCCCAAAGTGGACTGTCGATTATGCCTATAATAAGGTGGCTGCCTACGATGTTACCAGCTATTTGTGTTGTCAGTTCAGCCTATTCTACTTAACGTAGAAATCAGGAACAGGCAAAAAAAAAAAAAAAAAAAAAAAAAGTTGACAAAGGCTCTGTGCTCTGTGTTGTTTCCCCTTTGTATAGGACAGCAGGAATAACAGATCTGATCTTGGACAAAAGTCAAGAAGTGGGGATCCAACATGGCTGACTAGAGGAAGAGCCACATCATTAAAGCTGAGGAAAGATCCACTGAGAGGAAAGACCATTCTAGAAGGTCTGCATGGCTGAATAGAGGAGAAGCCATGTTGAAAAGAGTCAGAGAAACACAGGGAGGAGGAGACACAAGAGCCAAACACAATGGGATGATTATGTCTGAATTTTGCTTTGAAGAGTACAATGCAAAGAACACTTTTTATTCAGAGATAGCTAAAGAACATTCAGAAAAGAAGAGAGAACTGCCTGGGACTGAGAGAACCAGTTTGGTTGGAACCTCAAGGAAAATACGGGATACTGCTCCTCACATGGCCTTCCACGGTAATCATCTGGGGAGAGACCTTGATTCAGCACTTGCTACCACAATTGTGGAAGAGGAGTTGGAGGAGACGCAGTTGCAGGGAAAGGCTTAGTATTCACACCCAAGTCCCAGTGCAGCCCTGGGCTCCCAGCCTTACCCCACACAGTCAAATCCCCAGAGTGGACTGAGGAAGAACAGCCACAGGAGTCCCCAGGCAGGTGGACAGCAGGGTGGCAGGAGGCTTGCTGAGGAGGCTGGAGCTGGTGAGCACAGTGCCACCTCATGCTGTCACAGGCCAGGTCCCAGGGTTGAAAGGTTGGGCTGGTGACCTGCTCCCCATTGTGTGTGGATGCTGGCGTCCAGCACCAGTCTGGGGTGGACACTGCCTGAGACTTCCAGCAGGGCAGGGTCAAGGTTTGGCCCACACTCTGCTCCCTATTCCTAGGCTATGGAAAAGAGCTACAGGTCAAAATGATAGAGAACTTTGGTTTTCTTTTTTCTTTCTTTCTTTCTTTCTTTCTTTCTTTCTTTCTTTCTTTCTTTCTTTTCTATATTTTTTCTTTGCTGATTTTCTTTATTCACCCACTCCCCACACACACTTTTGTTCCATTGTTTGCCTCTTTTTTCTTTTAAGAATGTGTGTGAGTATGTGTGTGTGTGTGTATGTGTGTGTGTTCTTCCTCCTCTTCCTTTTTTTTTTCAATATAGTTTATAGAGGCTAAGGAAATTCTCCCTGCCCCTTTTTATTCCTTGTGCTTTTATCCATATCTTTTCACCTAACTTCTTTCTCTTGTTGTTTATTCTCCCTGCATTCTTTTCTTTTCTCCTTCCCCTCTTTATCTGTCTCCTTTTAACTTTTTCTTTAATGTTTATATTAGCCATAGACTGCTTTGTCACCTCCATGTCTCACTGCTGATGCTATATCCAGTTTTCCATGTTATCTTATCTAAATATATAACATATCGCTCCACTGCCATTAGGGTCCTTCGTCTCCTTCTTAGGTCCTCCTTTCTATAGCATGTAGTAGAAGTACATAGAAGAAGGAGCAAATACTTGGCACTGGACATACAAAGATGAAAATTGTTCATGGGGAGCAACATTATACTAAAGACCTCCATACAAACTTAAGCTCTCTTGACTGTTTTAGTCCTCAGCCTGCAGTACCCTCCACCTAAAAGAAGGTGAGAAAGAATATATACATTCATGTATGCATGTGGAAGGCAACAGAATATCCCCAAGTTCATCTAACTCTCCCAAGGCAGAGTAGGGGGTTCACAAAGAAAAAAATATCAGGTAGCAGAACTCATAGCAATTTGACTTAATATGCCCACCATGAATTTGGAGGAAATAGGTAAAAAGCTGGATGAGCTAACCAAAACAACTCAAACTTTGAGTGATAGATTCAACAAGGATATGGAGTTCTTGAAAACGATCTCAGACAGTAAATGAAATTCTGTGTAGAATTAATAGATTTCAGAAATGACCAGTATGAAGCCCAAGTGGCTGATATTAAGGAAAAATGGTCAATTACAATGAGGAGATTAAATAAGCCAGAAAGAAAATAAGAGAACAAGAGAAGATTATCCAGCAACTAGTAGATGACAATAAGAAGACTAATTCAAGGCTAGTTGCAGTTGAGAAAAACTAGAAGATAGAAAAGATGGATTTATTAACATGTTGACAGAAATCATAGAAGAAAAATTAGAAATATAAGAAAAGAGGTTAAAAAACAAGCACATGATGCTTATAAGACACCAAACAATTATGATAACAAAAGTAGCTCACCAAGGCATATCTTTATGTAATTACCAGACATCCAGAAAAAACCCGTAATTTTAAAAGCAACCACAGAAAAACAAAAAATCACATATCAAGGTAAACCAATTAGAATCACAGACGACTTCTCAACTTAAACCCTAAGGACCAGAAAATCTTGTAAACTTAAGCCTAGACTAATTTATCCACAAAGCTGCCCTTTAAAATAGATGGAGAAGGACTGGGAATGTGGCTCAGTGATAAAGCACATGTCTAGCATGCATGAGGCCCTGGGTTTGATCCCTATCACTGGGAGGGGAGGGAATATATATATATATATATATATATATATATATATATATCTTTAGAAAAAAATATATCTTTAGAAAATACTTAAAAATATTTTCAACTGAAATCTCAAATATAAATTAGTAAGGTCAATGTGTCAGCAGCAACAACAAAAAAAATTAGGAAAAGAAAAACAAATCATTCAGCAACAGATAAAAAAGGCAATGACAGTAAATAACCAATACACCTCAGTGATATCTCTTAATGTTAACAGTCCCAGCTCTTCAATTAAAAGATAGATTGTCAGACTAGGTCAGAAAAACAGAATCCAACAATTTGTTGCACTCAAGAAACTCATCTAATCCAAAAAGGTATTTATAGATTAAAAATTAAAGGATGGAAACAGTATTTCATGCACAGGACCACAAAAACAAGCAGAGGAAGCAATCCAATATCAGACTTGCAAACTACAAGCTAACATTGAGATTGCTATGTACACATTTTCAATTTCTTCTTTAAGTGCCATCAGGGTCATGGATTTTCAGCAATAGACGATATAGGGCCTTCCATACAGGGTAACACCATCTGCTTTTAAAAAAAAAAAATACAATTTTTCTTTCCCTGAAGTGTGTACATGAATTTTTTTTGGCAGATTCTGTTTATAGAAGAATTTCATACCCATTCCACAATTTTAACTCCTTTAAGCAAAACCTATTTGCAATAATTTGTTCAAAATCCTGAGATTTCCACCCCAACTGTCAAAACTGGCAGGAAGGACAGCCAGATAGCTCAGCAGATTAAAGTACCTGCTTATGCAGATGCAGAAACCAGGGTTTCATCTGGCATTAGCTCAAATTGTCTTAAATGTTATAGGCACATAAGCTACCAAAAAGAAGCTTTTCCATCAAAATAATAATACAGAACACTTCCCTTACTTCCCATAAACAAATCCATACTTTAATTCAGCTAGGAGTTCAGCTGTAATGGTTTCTGAAGGCTTACATAATAATTCACCAAAAGGGATGGGAAGATAGCTTGGCAGTCTAAGCACCTGCCTGGCAAACAAGGACCTGGGTTTGATCCCTGTTGCCACATGCCATGCTGGCCCTGGAACCCTGGGCATGCTGTGCTGGCTCTGAAACCGTGGGTGGTAGCATGTGCATGTAATTCCAACACTTGGGAGGCTGAAAACAGGAGGATCCAATCTGTATAATGAAACCCGGTAGACTCTGTACTAAATACATTAAAGGAAGAAAGGAAGGAAGGAAGGAAGGAAGGAAGGAAGGAAGAAAGAAAGAAAGAAAGAAAGAAAGAAAGAAAGAAAGAAAGAAAGAAAGAAAGAAACTGGCAGTGAAAAGACCTCAAAGGGTAACCAAATGGTGATGCAATGCCATAGAGAGATGCCAGAACTCATTTAATACCATTTTAGCAACCAGTAAGAGTTGGTAATCTTAACAGATTGGAAGGGTATGAAAGGAATGCAAGTCCCATTAAGTGTACATGTTGTTATAGCTTTGATCTGACATGGTCTTCCAGAGTCTCATGTCTTTGGAAGGTGACTCAATCATGGTAGCTCTACACTCACCAGGGGATTTGGTCAGAAGAGGTGGGTTCCTGGGGGCATGATCTGGAAGGGGCTATATCCTTCCTGCTTCTCTCTGTTTCCTGGATACCCTGATGTAAAAAGCTTTCTGCTGCCCCGGTCTTCCCACCATGCTGTTCGTGCCTGGGAGCCTAAATCCCCAGGTAGTGAAACTTCTGGAACTGTGTGCCACAATAAGCCTCTTCTCCTTGAAACTATGGATGCTGGGTATTTTGTTCCAGTGACTAGAAAGTGACCAAGAGAGATGTCTTTGGAGATAATCAGAAACTATGTTTATGTGTATGTTAGGTCTCCACAAAGCCAAAGCTTAACCAAGTGAAGTGTGCAGTCTGGGAGTTGAAGTGGTGGATACAGGCTTCTGTGGGAGACAGAAAAGCTCACAAAAACAGAGTGCGGACTTGGGGCCCTGTGCTGCAAGACAGTGTCAACAGAAGGACATCAATGCCATTGATATAAATAGATTTAGGAATGCTCCAGTGGTGCCCCAGCCAGGAAAGCAGTCCGCATCCTGGCCACAGCCTCAGGCTCTTCCCATGACTCACTGGAATGACAGTCCTCCAGGGATGAGAGGCCATAGGGCGGCACCACGACGAGGCGAAGATGGAGGCAGAGAATGGAGGGACGTGGCCACAAGTCAAGGAAGCCAGGAAGCCAAAAGTCCCCCCAAAGCTGTAAGGGACAAGAGAAGAGTTCTCCTCCACAGTCCAGAGGAGCAAGCACCTGGCCGACTCGTGATTGCAGACTTCTGGTCTTCAGAACAGAGAGACAATAAACTTCTGTTATTATTTTTTGTCTAGTTAAGCTCCCTGAGGGTGGGGCTGCTATGACATGTGGTGCCAGGGACCAAACCGTGGTCCCCTGTGCCTGCCTAAGCAGGTACATTACACCACTGAGCTATCTCACTGGCCCCAACTTCTGTTTTTGTTTTTTTTAACTTCTGTTATTTTAAACCACCCAATTTTTAGTGAATTTTTTTTTTTAAAACATTTATTTGGTATAGGGTCTTGCTACACAGCTTGGACTCATAGTGATTCTCCTATCTCAGCCTCCCTAACCCTGAGATTATAGCTGTGTGCCACCACACCTGGTTTCAAGGCCAGCACGCTGTGCCTGGGGTTCCAGGGCCAGCACGGCATACAGTACCAGATCTTTGAGCTTTCTAGGCAGGTGCCTAGACCACCAAGCTCTCTCTTCATTTCTTTTGGTGAATTATTATGTGATCCTTAAGAAACCATTACAGCTGATCTCCAAGCTGAATTAAAGCGTGGTGTGTGAGTGAAGTCAGAGAAGCGTTGTACATTATTATTTTGATGGAGAAGGTGATGGTAGCTTATGTGTCTGTAATGTTTAAGAAAGTTTGAGCTAATGTTAAAATTAACAAATTTAAAATTCTACTTTAAAATGTATAGTAATTGGCTTACATTTCTAAGTAATAATTTTTACTAACTTGATAGGCAGTATTCACACAGTCGAAGAAGTTAAGGTTAGCCCTATATATGAGTTTGAATGTTCTTTAATTTGCTGAGCTGTTTGGCTGGCCCGATTAATGTTCTGTGTTATTTGGATACTCAATAAAGTTATATTCATTTAAGCAAAAATTGAAGTAATTTTTAAACATATAGGATACATTCCTTTGTAAATATATTTCAACATATTTGAAGTTGTTAATGTCAGCTAAGCATAGAAATAGGCCTACTTGCCATTCAGAGGACCTTGGCATAAGCTTTGAAAATGTGGCAGGCTGTAGCAACATACAAGGAACCCCAGGATTTGCTGAAGAACTGAAAAGCTTTGGGAAAAATTATATTTTTCTTTCTTTTCTTTTTTCTTTTTTTTTTGCAGTACTGGGGATTGAACTCAGAACCTTGTACTTGCCAGACAATCGCTTATTCTACTGAGCCATTTCCCTGGCCCGAAAAATTATATTTTTCAAATCTGTAACTTTAATAAATTGAATATTAATTTGTAGAAGAAATATTAACCTCTGAATAGTTTTTGCTGCCCTCAAACAGCCCTCAAGGGCAACCAAAAGCTCAGATCTAATAGAAGGAACATAAAAGAAACTTCTTAATTATTCCATCCTGCAGGGGCACAGCCAGAGGCACCAGTCAGCAGAAGCGAAGCAGAGTCCAGACTTCGAGGCGGTGATCTGCACTGAGACAGGAGCTACGGAGGGCCTTGAACTCCCGGTGACCACACCTGCTCCAGTACCAAACAGAGGGACATTGAGACCAAAGGCCTCTAGAAACTGGGCAGATGATGTGCATTCCATCCAACCCCGGGTGGCCCATATCCCTGCCTCTTTTTCCAAGACAGCACAGTAAGCGTGGCATGAAAGCACATATTTGATCTTCTATTTCTTTTGTTTAATTTAGTGGTTTGGGGATTGGTAGGTGTTTTTTTTAGACAGGCTCTCACTGTTTAGTTCAGGCTGGCTTTGAACTCACTGAGTAGCATAGACTTGAATCAAATTCATGGTGATCTTCCTGTCTTAGCTGCCTGAGTGCTAGGACTACAGGCATGCACCACGATGCCTGGCACTGTTTAATTAATGACCCAATTTTGTTCCTGGAGGAAAAAACCACAGAACACTCATCTCCAAGCGGTAACCCCTTCTGGCGTTAGCGCTCTGGTCCCCATTCGCTGCTGCTCTCCCATGGGTTTCCTTATGTGTGGCCGCTGGTCCTAAAATCTCCCTTTACTCCCCAGGTGGCTAATTGGTCAGGCCTGTCTCCCACCACTGTGGCTGCCCCTGTGACATTATTGCAACTGCTACAACGTGGTGAAGGTGATGGGATGTGCACACCCCTTGGGTTGTGTTCCATATGATGATAACGGCCATCTTGTCAGGAGAGACTTTCCTTTGGGACATGAAGAAGCAGGCTGGCATGTTGTGCGAGCAGGGAGGTGCCACGTGCAAAGACTTGACAGCAGGCAGGAGGAGTCAGAAGGGAAGACAAGGGGGTCCTCAGGGCACAGGAAGTGAACCAGAGCATGGAAACAAATGCTGTCCACCCAGGGCAGGAATGAGAACCCAGAAATGGCTTACAAATCGGTGCGACTTGAAGAGGACACTGTGGCCAAGGACCCTGGCTATACTCAGGCTCTTGGAATTGTAAAAAAATAAATGTGTGTTGTTTTAAGGTATTAATTAAATGATAATGCTGGGGCTGGGGAGATAGCTCCATGGCACAAGTGCCTGCCTAGCAAGTGCAAGATTGTGCATTTAAACCCTTGGCACCATAAAAAAAAGATTTAATTAAATGATAATGCTATTAATTATGTGGCAATAAGTTACATAATTTGAGTGATTAGGCACAGCTTCTTGGGTGACACGAACATTGTCCCATGGGAACCTCCTCAGAGTCCATTTTTGCAAATGTTGGTGACCCCTGTTGAAGCCATTGATCATGTCTTATCCTCCTCTGAGTTTCTTCATCCTCAAAATTGGCAATAACAGTACCTGCTTATATAATTAAATCAGGGGTTTGACACTGGACTTGCTATTTAGTGGATGCTTATTAAATGTTACCTGAAAATTTCAAGTGCCTATGTGGCACATGCTTTATAAATGTTTAGTGGATGGATGATTTGCAAGGACTGATAGGGAAGATCAGTATATCAATACCTCCTGTGAGAAAAAAAAAAGTGCCTCAAGTTGGGCCCTCACATCCCACAGGATCTTCCTGAAGGAGCTAAAAACTGGATCACAGTGCTGCCATGTGCCTGGGCAAAAATCTAGGCAGATGCTGCCTAGATAAGGAGAGGTCTCTTGCGGTTGGGGAAGCATCTTTGGTTCTGCTCATCCTGGTCACTTTTTCTACTTAATGTAGATATGTAGATTTCTACTAAGAGCTCTGTTAACTCAGGACTCTATAAACCTAGACTTTGTATGGAGAGCAATTAGCAGTTTACATTCTGATATACAATGAAATAGGTAAGAACATCAAGCAGGCAGATTCTTGTGTGTGTGACCTTTTGATTTCACCTTTAGAAAGATCTGGTAATAATCTTAAACACTCCCTCTGCCACTTCTTTGATTCATTATAGACTCTACCCACAAACATGTGTTGGGGACAATTCTTTGACAGTCCCTGGGGTAAACACTGCAAGTGCAGCAGTGAGCCAAACTACTGTGCCCTCCCTCCAGGGAGAGCTCAGTGACAGATCTGGTTGGCATCTCTTCCATAGGTGTGGTGTTGCCCCCTTTCCTTGCCCTCAGCTATTTGTGCTATGCTGGAGCATCTTGCTCTTTTTTTGGTCCCTCTTTACCATTTTCTTATGCATTTGCTTCAAGAAATGTCATTATATATGGAGGCTTCTGGCTAGGGGGATGGCTCAGCAGGATAAGAACCTGCCTGGTGAGCACAAGGTCCTGAGTTTGATCCCTGATATCGTCCCCAACAAGAAATTACTTAATGTATGAAGGCCTCATCACGTAATTGCTATGGAAGGCTGTCTTCCCTCTGGTAAACTCTTTCCCATGGACAGGGCTGGTGATTTTGCACTACAGTAGTAGCCTCTTTAATCCAGATATTCTTTGGGTTCTCTTTTGTGATGTATTCTCTGGAAGAGGTGGGGAATAGGAGTTAATGTAGATATGTAGGAGATAGGAGAGAGCTTTAGTGGTTAAAAAAAAAACTTATGGCTTGAAACATGAACTTAAAGTGGATCCCATAAAGCACCACACTTTCAGACATTATGAAAAGTGGATGGTAGGAAACCTGACCTAGCAGATTCCTACAAAGGCTGTTTTGTTATGGAAGGGGTTAGGTAATCACCACAGGAGCATAGAGGTAAGAGGAAAGTTGCAGGCACTTTCATCTGTCTCCAGTGGCCAGGAAGGGCCCCCTCTGAACTCTCCAGTACAGTCATGTCTTATTTTTTTCTAAGTGAAAGCTTTGAATACTCTAAGTGAAATTATAAACAAGACTTGCTTTAAATTTTTCTTTTTAAATGAAATAATATTATGAGCACCCAAGAACATACCATACTTCTTAGGGAATAGAACTTTGCAAATATCATTGGCCTTACCTCGGAGTAGGGTTGCCAGATTTAGTTGAAAGTAACAGGAAAAGGCTGGGAAGATAGCTCCGTGGCACAAATGCCTGCCTAGCAAGTGCAAGGTCATGAGTTCAAATCTCAGTCTCGCAAAGGAAAGAAAGAAAGAAAGAAAGAAAGAAAGAAAGAAAGAAAGAAAGAAAATAACAGGGAAAAAGGTGCCCAACTAACTTTCAATTACAGATAGACAGTCAATAATGATTGGTATAACTAAATTCTAGCCAGTATCTAAGGAATACTAAAAAATGTGTTCATTCTTTAAATCAAAATTATCTGAATCTCCTACATTTTGCCTTATACTACTGATGAGACCCCAGTTATAGCTCTATGGTCTCTCCCTGATAATAAACACTACTTTTTTGAAAAAAAGTTTATTTGTTCATTTAGTTCATGGTCTCACTGCGAAGCTCAGACTTGTAGTGGTCCTCCTGTCTCAGCCTTCCCAGCTCTGGGATTATAGGTGTGTGCCACCATGCTTGGTTTTGGTGGCCAGCAGGGTGGCATGGTATGCAAGATAGGAGATTGAACCCTGCTCCTTGTGCTTGCCAGGCAGGCACTTAAACTGCCAAGCTATCTCCCCAGCCCCAACACTACTTTTAAGATTGATCCTATCATCTCTTTGCTGTTGCTGATAGTTTTACCACATATAAATGTGTCACTAGAGAAAGCATTGCTTCTTTATCTTCCAAGTTCATTAAAATATCATATTTCATGTAGTTTTTCTTTCAGCATTATGCATCTGAGACTGAGTTACACAGCTGAACCATTTCCATTGCTCCAGTTCTTTTATGGATGCATCACAGTTGACTTGTCCTTCTACCTGTTGGTGAGCGACCTGTTGTTAGTGTAAACAACAGATCCTTAGACCTGACCCTAGGTACCTCTATACTAGTCATTGTAGGACGTATTCATGAACCACACAAGATATGTAGTCTCAAGCATGATAGATCATGTCAAACTGTTTTCCAATTATAGCAGTGTGTAGAGGACCTCATTGTACTACAGCCTTGTCAACACTTAAAACTGTCAGATTTTAATTTTGTACCAATCTGGTGAATATGAAAATATCTGTTATTTTATTTTTGGAACAGGAGATTAGGGTATAGCAAAGCTGGCTGGGGAAGTAAGCTTGAGCTGTTAATTACAAAACATCAGACCACATGTCCAAAACGGTTCCCAGTGCCTTCCACATGGACTTCTTGCAAAAACTGGAGCAGGTTTTGCATAGGATGGCTTACACTTGACATTAGCCCAAGGGCTGGGAGACACAAAAAGGACAGACCACGCGGAGCATTGCCACTGTGTTCTGTCTTGCACGGTGCCTGCCCTCACACTGTAGGGTGTACTTTATTTCCTACTTTTACTTGACCCAAAGTCACTCAGCAGAGCCTGTTTCTTTTCCTGTCTCAAATAAAACCTTGCTACCCTTTGTGCTTGTCTTGAGTATTTCTTTGCTCAGGACAGAAATAACTGAGCAACCACCTCCAGAAGGAGACTTCAGTACCCCAAAGCCCTATAAAATATTAATTTTTCTTTTTCTTGATCACCAATGAAATTCAACTCTGTTTTGCATGTGGCTTGGCCATTCATGGCTCTTCTCCTGTGAAAAGATTTTTATTCCTTTCATCCCAACTCTACTAGGTAGTTTCTACTTTTCTTACTGCATTTCAGTTCTTCATGAATGCTGCATACTAACTTATGGTAGTTGTATACATGGCAAAGACACATTTCTCAGATCCGAGGCTTGTCTTTTTCTCTATGATGTCATTTGTTTAACAAGGAACTCAAATTTCACTAGTTGATTGGTCTTTTCATTCATGGTTAGTATTTTCTGATCTTGTTTTGTAATGGTTGGTACATTGTGTCAGCCTGAAAAGTTCAGGAGTTTAAGTAACTCAGCAGTTCTCCATGGTGGGATGTGGAGGACATGCCCTAGGGCAGCTGTTGACATGTGGTGCAGGATGTTTAACGGCTGATTCATTGTGTCAACTTGAGGAATTTTGATGTGTAGGTGACTCAGCAGGGGCCAGAGTCCTCACTTGGTAAATATCCTGGTCCTGGATAAGAGGAGGACAGAGAGAAAATGTGAGTGCTGTACTCACCCTAGGACAGGTAGCCTGCATACAATGTAGGGGAGGAGAAGAGCCTCCTCCTCCACCACACACACACACACACACACACACACACACACACACACATCCGGTTTTGCTCCTGCTGCTTTTGCTGCTTTCTGGGGTCTTGAACTGTTGCCTCTGTGCCGAGCCACCCTGCCTTGGAGCCAGCCAGTTATGAACTGAAACCTCTACAGATCATGAGCTAAGTAAACCTTTCCCTCCTTAACTTGGAGTGTCAGGTATTTTGTTTCCACAGTGAGAGGAAAGTAACCAGGACGTGTTCAGAAAATAATTCTTACCCAAAGCCACAAAGCATTCCTCTATACTGATATGTTATATATATTTTTTAAAGTTTTTCCTTTTAAGGTGGGATAAAACAAATAAAAACTAGGTAGAAAGGAAACAAGGAAGCTGAGATTTTAAAAGCTATACTTTGAAGAAAAACTGCAACTGCAGGACACAAAGCCAGTTTTTTATTTTATTATTTTATTCTATTTTATGTTTCTCTTTCTCTTTCTCTTCTCCCAAAACATAATAAACCTGGTGCCCTACAAACAGATTTGCCCATTCTGTTTTTACTTACAAATGGCCCTCTTTCACCTATGAATAGGTCATTTTTTTCTAGGCCCTTTCCTATGAATAGACTGTTATCCCCCTCTGAGCTGCCCTCTGCTACCTAGTAAACCAGACTTGGACTACGGAGTAGCAAATTCCACACATTTCCACCACCCGAAACACATAGGAAGCCCCAGCTCCCTCGCGGAGCTTATTTCCTTGCGACCTTTTACTCTGCTCCTGGGTGCAGCTGCGCCTCCCTCTAACCAGTGCTTCTCGCGTCTCTTCCACCAACATGTCCTGAAAATTCTTTTTCCACGACAGGAGTCCACAAACCTGAAAAATTATTTTTAAAGCCCTCAGACTCCGCCCAGTGACATTTATCTTGGCAACCACCAAGAGACCTAAAAGGGTACATGGAAACTGCAGATTTCTCAGCTTTGCTTTGGTTAAGTTCAGCCAAATAGCTTTTAATTTAATTAGTTGTTTTCTTTCCTTGCACCCTCTGTCCCCTAATCCCTGGGCCCTCTGCAGCGTAGTTTTCTCTGAAGTGTGGTTTTCTGTCACTCCCTTTGTCTTTACAGCACAGTCTATCTTTTTGTCTTCCTCTGCAGAAATGGGGGCTTTTAACAGTTCTTTTCCAGCAGTTAGAGACTTCTAAACCCCTAGAATCATGAGTGCTTGCACATAAAGCATTGAGGACAAGGGGCGCTTGCTCCCTCTGACCAGAAGCAGGACTGTGAGTGAGGAGACACTCTCCAACACACGGGGCACCCTCAGGAGGTATTCCTTTAGCTTTGTACCATGCCCTGTGCCTGGGTTAGATGGGACCCTTAGAAATCTTGTTCATCCAGGGAGACGCAAAGAAAGAATGAAGCCCTCATGAGGTCACAAGCAAAGGTACTTGTGCAGCTGGCATGGGAAACTCAATCCTGAAAGTTGGTAGAACTGGCCTCCAGGTCACCGTGAAGAAAGCAGTCTCCACAAACGCATACGCCTGTGGGCCCTAGACAGAGTTAGTTTGAGAGTTTCTCTACATTGCTCGTTTGATCTCTCTCTCTCTAAAGACCAAAGGGCAGGGCCCACTGTGTTGCAGTGGCGTAAGTACCTGAAGTGCAACATCCTGAGTTCAATCCCCAGCGCTGAAAATAAATAAATAAAAAGCAAAGGGCATATGCTCTGTCTACCTGATGGAACGTGTCCTAAGCCACACAGATATGACTTTTTTGTTGTAAAGCAGCATAACTAGGGTTGTGTCACACCTGTATTTATTCTTTATAGCATTTGCATTGATTAATTATTAATTTGAATTTTATGAGTTTATTATACTAAACAGTAAGGCGTGCTCAACAAGAAAAAAATCACAAAAATAAAGTATTGCATTTTTAATGTTTATTGTTTATAGAAAACAGCAGGATTTTCATTACGGACTAGCTTTTGATGTACAAAGTCTAAAAAAGAGCAACAGAACTATAATGAAACCACCAATAGATAGTACTTTGGAAGACATAATTTTCAATTATCCACCGTAGGCAGTCTATACACATGACAATAGCATGTTCCATACACACATATCCCTTACATTGACAGCACATGGATTTCACTTTCCTAGCCTTTTGTGGCTGGTCTTGCTATTTTTTCAGGAGGTCCTTATTACACTATGCAGTGTAATAACATAAAAGATTGATAAAATAAAGTATTAAATTCCTAATGTGCATTCCACACATAGAATCAACATCAACATTTCCGCATCAGCTGTGTGCTTGCTTAAAAAACCCAAAAGATATCAGAAATAAAGACTATATGAGCTACACAAAGTGTACAAAGTGTCTACCCCAGAAATAACCTTTGCTTCAGCTGTCATGCCCAAGGCAGTCTTCATACATGACGACCACGTGTTCTGTCTCATGCTGACAGCTCATGGACACAGCTTTCCTTTCCTGTGTGATAGGCCATTCTCGTCACCTCTCTCTTCTCTTCCTGTTTCATCAGGAGCTTTCTGCTGTGTTGTATAATGTGTACTCAGAAGAGAAAGAAGATATTAATAAAATAAAATATCTAATGTATGTGTAATGAGTACTGAGAAAAGACATTGACATTTTCACATGAGTTGTTTACTTGCTCACAAAACCTAAAAAATAACATCAGAAATAAAGACCTTTGTGAACTACAAAGAAAGTACAAATGAAAGTTTATCAATATTCATTTCAACTATGTCTCGATTACTCTTCTCTCATTGCTAGGATAAATACCCAACACCCAAAATGAAGGAAGGAAAGGTTTATTTAGCTCAGTTAGTGGAGGTTTCAGTCCATACTTGGCCAGCTCCAAGGCAGACCGGTTCATGGCAGAGAGTAGCAGTTCATGGTGTCAGAACAACAATTGCAACAGAAGTAACAGAGAGAGAGTCTGTCTCTCTGTCTCTCTTATATTGCATTCAGGCTCTCTGCCTCAGGCCATACCCATAATCCCAGCAGTACTCTGACCAATAATCCCATCAGTACTAAAACCTATAATCCCAGAGGATCATGAGTTAATCTTAAACTCTAGAAGTCCCCACCCCATGACTACATGAGGCTTTGGGTGGACAACTAGACACAAACCATATCAAATTATCACACCCGAGGCAGTCTGTACATATGACAACTGTATGTTCCATGTTGTTTACACTGATACCATGTACATTTTGTTTTCCTGTCCTTTCTTGTGGACATCTTTTTTGTTTTCCTACTCTCTAGCAGGTCATTGTGATGCTGTGCCTGCTTGTTCACCTGTGAGCTCTCCCGTGTCCTCCCAATTTTTTGTCTAGTTCCCTGGGGAGAAACATTTCTTTTTCCTCTGTTGTAAATGATCTCTTATGAGCTCCAGTTGCACTCATCTAAGAAAATTGCTCTGTGATATTTTCCATTTGTTATTTTCTTTGTAAACTGTCGAACTACGCATGCCGTGCATTAGGGTAGAGCAAAGCCTAGCCATTGCCACGTGCTTTGTGTTTCAAGTGACATCATAATTGCTGCATAATTCATCAACGACATCTACTCCTCCTTTGGGTTGTTGTAGAAAGCTTCCATCGCAGGCTTTCATTTTGTTGTGGTTTCCCTATCAATATTTTACCATCATGGTGAAATGTTGACATCAGCATTAACAATTTTTTTCTTTGCTGTCTTTGAGGCAAATGTCTTACCTTTCTGAAATCTAAAGATTATGCAATTCTCTGTTTTCACATTCCAAAATTTCACTTGGAATGTCTTTTTGTTTTTGTTTACAGTTCCTTTGCTAGTCAGCTCAGGCTCTCTCAGCAAATGTAACATCAGTTGGAACCTGGTGAACCAACTGTTGAATGTCGCATTTTGATTAGTTTGGGAGAGAAAAGCAACAAACTTACTCACAATATCATTCAGTTTGTTACTACATACATAAGGAGCTGATGGCTGGGTTCCAGGGTAAATGCTAAATTGAAATCATAGTAAGTCTTTACATCTACAAAGGTGTACATTTTTATGCTATATTTTGACTCATCAATTCTTCCATAAGCCTTTTACATTCCCATGATTACTATGAGGAATCCCTGCTAAGTACAGCAGACCTATGAATGCTTTTGGGTCAGCTAGTGAGGTGGCATAATAAATGCATTTGTAAATATAGTTATTGGTGCACATAGACACTTTCACTTGCATGTCTGCCTTTGTGTACTTCACAGTATCTTGTAGCATTCCATCCATTACAATTTCCAACTCAATGGCAGTGCTGACATTCTGTCTAATATGTTCACTCTGCCATGACCCTCACGATATTTTCAGACCTAGTTCTAATGTTGGATTATTTCTTTTTGTGGTGTGATAATTTTCCGTCACTTAAAATAGTGAAATTTTTAGTCATATTAATGTTCTGTTTGTCATGTGAATCAATGGAGTCTGAATTTCTATGTCTGTATCAGTCAATTCTTGTTCCACTTCACTGTCACAGGAACCTCGATGCATGTGGCCAGTGTCATCCTCATCCTCACCATCACACAATCCCCATATACTCACTCACCTCTTCTGTTATTAAAACATGTATTTTTCCGTAGTGGCTCATCTTCATTATCCGTGTATGAGTCACCTAGTGATTCACGTATGATCTCCCCCCAAAACTTGCAGATCTGGTTTTTGTACTAAACTTTTTACCTTCTACCAGAAAGGTAAAAAGAAAACTGCTTTTAAAACAAATACTCTCTGGGTGTGGTGGAGGAAGTATGTAATCCCAGCTCTCAGGTGGCTGAAGCAGAAGGGTTGCTGTGAACTCAAGGCCAGCCTGGGCTACATAGTGAGTTAAGGCTCAGCCTGCATTACACAGCAAGACCTTGTCTCAAAATCAAAACAGCAATGAAACAAATCTTAGAGTGGTGTAGGTCTCTTATACCCTCAGTGATGCTCAGGTATTCACATGCAAAACTATTCCACAGAGCAGCGTGTGGGTGTGACACTTTTGCACATATGCACACACTTGTCATTGCATCATACTAAGCAGATAAACACAGATTGCTTCCCCTCAGGAAAAGGTACTGAGATGCACAATCAGCTACTATTACACTGAAGTAAAAATTTACAGTAGAAAAGTAAAGCATAGGTTTGTGGGACCCAGTGTTTGCTCCATGAGAGGTTAATCAGGTGAGAGCTGATGCTACCCATGGGACTTAGCAAAATCTATGGACTCAGATTGAGAAGGAACCCAATTATTTGCTTCCCCACCCACCCACTGGGTCTTCCCTCAGAAAGCCCACGGCCCTTCTTGTCCCTTCTCTCCCACTCAGAATTTCATCTATTAGAAAACTCAAGCATTTTAAAATTGTTTAATGATATTAAGCTATCAGGGAGAGATAAAGAATAACCCATATGAGGGGAGAGGGGAAACATGAGGCCTCTGTTTTCCCTGATATATGATCTGTAATTGTTAAATGAAACCTCCAGACTTTACAAATCCTCTATGAGCACCTTCTTTATGTGTTGTAGGTCTATAGATGTAAAATCTTGGGGATAAGTTTTTGAATAAAGCTCAACTTTATTCAAAGAAGTTTGCACGACTTCTTTTCTTGCTTTTCTGATCTGCTGTTGGAGTGGCCATGCTCTAGGAACAAGGATGCTCATTTTGGACATGATCAAGGAAACAGAGCAAGGCCAGCCAGGTAGCTCAGTAGATTAAAGTGCCTGCTTAGGTAGATGCAGGGACCAGGATTCAATCCCCGGCATGACATGCTGGACCTGCCCCCACCCAGGGTGCACTGAGACAGCAGTTGAGACTGGTTGTGGTGGCACACACCTGTAATCCCAGCTCTTGGGAGGCTGAAAACAAGAGGATCACCAGAAATCCAATCTGTGTAGTGAGACCCTGTAGAACTTGCACTAAATACATAAAAAATAAAAATTAAAAAAAAAAAAAAAACAGAGCAGAGAGTCTCCCTTGGATTTTTCTGATGCTGGAATAACAGGTTCTGATCCCGGGGTAATGGAGCAGAACTACTTCCTAGGAAAGTTTTGATTCTAGGAAGTGGGGTGGGTTGCCTGTGTGCATAACCTTGATTTGGAGTGGCTGACTCAGGAAGCCTGACCTGGAGGAATAGGGTCCCATCCTTTCTCTCTTTTTCTGTCTTTTCTTTCTTTTATTCCAGGCATACACAAGTGAGATTTTAGAGGTATGTAGTGAATCTGATATGATTACGGTGACTCAATGTCTATCCTCAAATATATATATTTTATGAACTTGGGGTTAATTTAAGATAGAGGATTTTTAAAAGTTAATTTATCTCCAAAAGTGAATTGGAGAGTAAAAAGGCAAAACCTCAAAGCCCTTCTCTCACCCTTCTGACCTCTACTGGTTGTAAGTCTATAGTGTAAATAAACAGGAAACGTACTCAGAGGAGCTTACAAAGAAAGGCCTTAAAGTTTCAGGGCATAAATATTATATATGATTGAGTTACTCCATGTGTTTCTACTTTAGTTAGTATATATAAATAGGTAGACACTTTATTGCCCAAATACCTTTGTTCCCACGGTTAACAGTGAGTTAACAAGATAAGAATAAAGATGCCTTTACAGTTGGCAGCTTATTTCCACCCAGCTTGTTAGCTGATTGAGATAATATCAAAAGATTGGTTTCATAAATGCAATGTCTATTGTTGTTCCTGTATAACAACTTAAGAGTTTTTCCTCAAGTCAGAGATTGTATATGTATCTTAAAAATGTTAAATATGCTATTAAATATGCTATGACTTGGGTCTCATGGCTCATCTAAAACAACTGTTAAGATAGATTTCAACAGACTATAATTAAAAGGTTGGGTATTGTGTGATGGCTGCGTGCAATGCCGTATATATCTTTTCTCACAAACTGGTCAATTGTGTTGTTGAAAATCTTTATAAACTCACTGACATTTTTTGTTTTTGGCTAGCTGACCTATCAGTTACTAAAGCAAGTATGCTAAATCTCCCCCTCTGGTCTTGGATTTGTCAATTCCCCTTTGAGGGCCTGTCAGTTTTCACTTTTGTGGTACCCTTATCAGATAACACAGAGACACTAGCCAGAGCAGAAACCTCAGATGTGCTCACTGTACAAAATCTCTCAGCTGCTGCAGTCTCTCCTGCCATGCTAGCCAGTCTCCCCAGTAGAAGGGGGTCTTGACTGCCACTCCCAGCCCATCGCTTGTCCTTTCTGCTAGTTCAGAAATGCATTATATGTAAGATCAAAAGGGCGATCCAAGAAGATGCTGAACAAAACTGCTTATAATTTTTTAAAAGATTTTGTTTCAATAATGGAGTTGACACTATTTTTAGGTTATTGTTTCACTAACACACACAGCCTTCTCATTGCCTATTTCAGCCAGGATCACTCTGGGCTAAGGATAGTGTTGGACTTAGGGCAGACTGAATATTGTTAGCAGGTCTTGTCTACATAGTTTTCATGGTTATGCTGCCTCTTTATCGGATGATACACTTGCAACTCCATTCACTTTCAAGAAAAGACCCTATCATTCCACAACCACTCTGTTGATAATTCTAGCTGGCCAGGCGTGCACACCTGGACTCTCAACACTTAGGAGGCTGAGGCAAGGAGGAGAACTGCCCAAGTTTGAGGCCAGCCTTGTCTACATAGTGAGTTCAAGCCTAGCCTTAACGACATAGCAAGACCCTGTCTCAAACAAACAAACAAACAAAATAAATAAATAAATATAGCTGGAAAAAAGAAAGAAGAAGAAGAAGAAGAAGAAGAAGAAGAAGAAGAAGAAGAAGAGAAGAAAGGAAGGAAGGAAGGAAGGAAGGAAGGAAGGAAAGAAAGAAAGAAAGAAAGAAAGAAAGAAAGAAAGAAAGAAAGAAGCTGGAACAAGAAAGAGAAATGTAGGTGATAGGCTGTTTCAGAAGCCCAGCGCAGCAGAGAAACAGGCAGAAGAGAGAAGGGAAAGGGGCTTTATGTTCTTTGAGAACAGAGAGAGAATGTGGGGAAGATGAGGAATTCTCTGAATTGGAATAAAGGGAGGCTGAGGCTTTTATGGTCTTTTGCCAGGGGTGGAGTTTGAAGGGGATGTTTAGATACACCTGAGGGAGCTGACTGGAGGTCTTTCCTGAGGCTGCAGGAAGGGTGAAAGGAAATTGCACCCTGGGCTGAATTGGAAAAGAAGCGGGGAGGTGGTCTTGGAAAGATGGGTTTTCGTTTTAAGCACTTTAGCCATACTAGGTGACCACCATAATGATTTCAGCATTTTATACTACGGCCAGAAACTATCAATAGCCAGTGTATCCCTGGGCTGGGTTCAGCGTTTCTCCTCATTACCATCTACATCTAATACATTTGCTAATTGAAATAATTACTGTCTTTACTTGGTAGCCAAATTCTGGGTTTCTTCTAAGATCGGCTGACTGATGAGCTTTGAAACAGCAGCAGAGTAGCTTTTCCTGCGCTCCGATTCATTTCCCTTATAGGCGACTTCAGTAACTTTGCATCACTTTGCGTCTGGCAAATCAAAGGGAGCTGAGCTTCGCGAGAAATAAAGCTGGTGCCTTGTGGGTAGCACTGGGCTGCAGAGGCAAAATGACTTCATTTTCTGCGCACACATGCACACGGGCGTAGGACCGGCAGAGAGAGGTGCCTGGATTTGCTCAAGTAACTTGGGGTGCGTGTCCTAATCGGTCCTCTCAAATGGGCTTTCCAACTGGCAGCTGTCTATGCTGCAGGAATGGCCCTGGGGCTGCTGACTCATCTCCCTCGAGACTGAATGGTTAATTATTTGGAAGGCAGAACGGAGCCAACCTGGTCTGCCCCAACACGTTACAGGTGATGCCTAAGAAGGAGCCGCCCTCCAAGGCTTGTGCCAACCGGAGGAGGAGTCACTCGTACTTCAGTACCACAGCCTAGGGAACTGGGATTGCACCCAGGCCCCCGAGGCTGGTGTCAGTGAGGTCTGCTGGGCCGGTGTACAGTGGAGGAAGAGAGACACCATGATAAGCCAAGGTATGCGAACCAACCAGTTGGGCAGCATTGTCTGCAGTCTCTACGGCTCACGGCTCACCTGTGAATCCCTACCCTGTGCCTTTTTCTGAGATGAGAAGTTGGGGTGAAGAAAACAACTGGGGAGTAGATAATTCTTTGCCAAGTCTTGTACTGACCAATACTTTCTTACTTACAGAGCTCCTCTAGCATGTGGTCAACCCACAGTGTCTTTATTAAGCATTTATTACATGCAGGGGCTAGATTTGGTGAGTGATATTAAAAGAGAAATCTATCAAGATCCTGGCCTTCAAAATCCTTATAGCTAAACTATGGTACCAAGACACAAACACAAATCATTATAGAATGATTTGGCCAGTAAATGAAACCGAAAGAATCAACATAAAAAGCCACCAAACTTGTTCATCACAGTAGATCATTTCCATCCATCCACTGGACTATATGTGACTTCACTTCCCAACAGATTTTTTTTTTTTCACTACTGGGGATTGAACTCAGGATCTTGCGTTTGCCAAACTTATTCTACTGAGCTATCTCCCCAGCCCCCAGAACTATTATTATTAACATAATAAATACAATCTTATCGAGAGCTTACTTTGGCAGACCAGTTTTTAAGCTCTTCACTCTCTGTTTCATTTAGTCCTCAAAAAGCGTTAACATGCAGCAAAACTCTTAAAGAGTGAGGCATGTTTCGGGGTTGAAAGCTAACATGACAATAGACCTCACTCCTTTGAACCTCAGGCTTGGTAAAGTTAGTGCGCAAGCCTGGGATTAAGACTCCCTGTGCTGTGCTGCTTATTACCTTTGAGACACGGATCCAGGCTGTAGTGCAATGACAATCAAACCAGAAGTTGACAAATAGCACTGCGTACTCCACTGTGCCAAAGTGTGCTCATGACATGACAGTGCCTGCTGCACAGGAGGACAGTGGGAATAATTCCTTGCTAGTAGGAACAGTTCATAAAAGAGAAAACCTCTCAACAAAACTCGGAAGTGCTACTGACTTTGGACCAAGTAGCTCTAGATTAAATATTCAAGTACCAAGTTGGTTTAATAAAGAACAACTCTGTGGCAATATGGCTGGTGAACGCAAGAGTTTCCTTGTATGTGAGTTTCAGTGCCACTTAGCAACTGAGACTCAGAACAACTCTCGCATCCATCAGCTGCACCTGTGCACTGGACGAGAAACTCCTGCTGTCAGTGCCTGAAGCCACACAGCACACTTCCCTGCCCCCCACCACCTACTCTTCAGCCCAAGGGACCACCCCCAGCTCCCACCCCTTCTCCAGAAGTCTGAGCTGTGTCCCCTGTCCCAGGAGACTGTCCCAGGCTCACCCACTCATTAGACTGCTCTCCAGGCTTCCCCTGAAGAGTAGAGACACATCTGATTCCTGTTGTATTCCCAGCACCTCCCACGGGGCTCAGTGCATAGTATGTCCCCTTAAATATTTGTCGGACTGAATTGAAGAGGAAAGGATAGCTGGGGTTTCAGGAGAGGAGCTTTACCCAGGATTCCCTGGAGGAGGTGGCAGATAAGTGGGGCAGGGTGTGTGCTCAATATCTTAGTGTTTGTTGAGGGTGGGGTGGTCGCACAGATCACTCAGCATTCCTCCTCAATTCAGAAGAAGCTCTGCTTCCAGGGGGCTCCTGTGACCTCACCAGAAGCAGATCCTACTCTACGGGAAGGGGGTAGATGGAGGCCATGCTACCCCCTTCCTTCACTGGAGGTGGGAAGAGGGTGACCTGTGCTTGTGATTTATGTGGATCCAAAACAAAGATGCAAAGACAGGAAGATGGAGGTCTGAGTGCAGCCGAGCCGTGGCTGGCTGTGTGCTCACCTGGATCATGACTTCTGTCAGAAAGCCCAGGATGAGAAACTGGGGAAGAATAAAAGCCTCTTCCCCAAACTCTGCAGCCTACTGTGTGCCAGCGGTTAGCAACAACACTCATGAGAATGATAAGCCCTACTAGAGGGCTTACAGGGAGGCACTGTACAAAGCTTTTGTACAACCGCCTTGTCTGTGTGGAGTTCTGTGAAACACACCTGCGGCGCAGAGCAGGAGGAAGCATTAGCTCAGTGCCTGAAGCTGAGGGGAACCCAGCACGGTTGCTGGGAGGAGGTGTGTGTCACCCTGAGCTGCCCTTGAAGAACTAGGGAAGCCACTTGTCTGTCCTCGGCCTGCCCCCTCTCCCAGAACATCCCAGTGACCTCTAGGTGGCCTCCTTAGGAAGGGCCCCACCAAGCCTGGCCCAGGAATTTCTTCTTCAGGATTTCACTCCCTGCTGGGAGATATATAAATATGGATGGAGCGTGGCATCTTTAAACATTGTACAAGAGGAGAGGAGCAGCCAGGTCCAAATGACAATATTTTGAAAAACCACAGGGAGCCTCTGCTGCTATTGAGTTAGTGTTGCTCCTCTTTCATGTGATTAAAGAAGCCCTTGTGGGCTTTTTCTTTTCCTTAGAGACTCGCCACGGATTCTCCCTCCCTGTACAGCTCTGCAGGATTTTTAAGATTTCCAAGTGCCCTGCGTTTACATTTACTACTCATTCTCTAAATGAAAGGCAGGCTAAAACACACTAATGAGTCTCCTGATTATTGCAGTGTTTGAGAAATTAATTAACAACAATGCCACATGCACTTAACATTCCTCCTCTTCTGCTCCTGGAGAGCACTTGGAGCCATGCTGTAATCCACACCCAGCCAAGAGCCACCGTGTTTGTCTCCAACTGAGGTTTTCCCAGGTAAAAGCCATTCACTGCATAATTAAGTGGCTGCATCTTTTCACAGCCTAGAATTCTTTCTTTCTTTCTTTCTTTCCTTCCTTCCTTTCTCTAACCTAGATAGATTGAGCTGGAAGATCTTTCCACATGTCTTTTCTTTGTTCCTTTAGCTTTTTATTTATTTTCTTCTTTTTTAAAACGTATTTAGTACAGGGTCTATAGGGTCTCACTACCCGGATCAGACTTGTAGTGATTCTCTTGTTTTCAGCCTCCCAAGTGCTGGGATTACAGGGGCTCACCACCACACCCAGTCTCAGTAGCTGTCTCAGCACACCCTGGAGGCAGGGCCACCACAGCACGCAGGGGATGGAACCCCAGGTGCTACGTCTGCCTAAGCAGGTGCTTCAGTCCACTGAGCTATCTGGCTGAGCCTGATTTTTTTAATGTAAACAAACGCCACCTGGCCCTTCCTTGTAGCACCAGCCAACACCCAAGGGTCGCTTCTTTCTCAGGGATTGTTCCAACTGCACTATCTGCATGGATGCGTGTAGATGTGTGTCACTCATGCATTGCTATTCATAATAGTCCTGAGGTAGGTGCTGTCCTTAGCTTCATGGAGGGGGAAATAAAGGCTTGGCAATGGCACCTGAGTCACTTTAGACCAAGCTCCTAGACAGTGAAAAAGCTGTAACTGGACACACAAGGAATTTGTTCAGAAATCATGCCCTAAATACTAATGACATCTGCGGCTGCCCAAGTGTACATGTTTAGCTTGGATTTTTAAATCCAAATGTGTTCATTATTCAAATATATATTTGGAAGGATGAACCCAGACCTTCACATTGACCTATAGTCCTAGTATTCTCCTCTCACTCTTTCTCCCACCATTATATATATATCTTGTTAAGACTAGGTTTTTGCTAACTCACTAAATTAACCAGACTGGGCATGAATTTATTATTGTGCCTTAGCGCTGCCCCCCCCCCGCCCCACCCCAAAGTGTTTTTTTTAAATTTTTAAATTTATATTGTACATATTTGAGGCATAAAATAATGTTTTTGATATGCTTATACATGGTAAAATGGTTATTACAGATAATTAAACTCATCTACCATCACCTTCTAATCTTCCTCTGTTTCCCTCGCCCTCTCTCACTTTCTCCACTTTTGAGTATGCATGTATTAAAAGCACCTAAAGGCTGCTTTCTCAGCAACTTTTCAACACATAGCCCGACACTAGTAAGTAGCCAGAAATGCCAAGCAGTTACACTCCTCGACACATTAGTTGTGTAGACTTCTCCTTCCTACCAAACTACAAGCTTTTACCCTTTGGCAAGTTCTCTTCACCATCCACACCCCCATCCCCACCCATGGAAGCTACCATTCTAACCGGTTTCTATGTATTTCACTTTTTAAAATAGATGCTCCATGCAAGTCAGATCACGCAGTATTTTTTGTTCTGGGTCGGGCTAATGTTCTTAACAAAAAGCCCTCCAGGTTCACCCTAACTATGGCAGATGGCGATATCTCTTTTATAAAGGCTGCGTAATATTCCATTGCATGTGTATGTCCAAGAGTATCATCCATTCATCCAGGACAAGCCCTGGGGTCAGAGCCACCAGTGCAGTGGTGGGACAACCTGACCTCCCAGGCCTGCGCTGTGCCCAGCGAGCGCTACAGCCCAGAAGAGCCACACGACCACTGCGCAGGGCCGAGGCTCAGCGCTTTCTTTGCTAGGAAGCTTCTAGCCAGAAGGGACAGCAGGCCAGGCCTCCCCACCCTGCTATGGTGGCAGCCTCTGCTTCCCGCTGCTTCCCCGGGGTTCTATATTGGCTCCTGCACCTTTCTCAAGGCCAGAAAGCATGTCTTTAGACAAACCAGTGGCCATGGGTAGTTCACCATTTTTAAATTCAGAAATTCCTGTTCAGTGGCAGCACAAAGCTTGCTCGTGATTTTCGGTAAATAAAAGCAAGAGAGGGCTTGCTCCTGGCTCTCGCTGGCTGACGCTGTGGTGCCGCAGTCTGTGATTGGCACATCACAGCTCCGTGCATGGCACTTGGGGCTCCTGGGCTCCCCCACTCTGGGAAGACCCAGATGGGAGGTAAATGGGTGTGAGTGGTTCAGCCGCACAGTAATGCATCTCAGTCCCCCAGGGAGCCTGATTTTAGAGGTGACTTAAAGGGTGTGGAGTTTCCTCTAAATGCAATGCTCGTAAATCATCAGCACTTTCAAAAGTTGCTACCAGCAGATGCATGGCTTCCAAAGCCTGAGAAAGAGAAACTGAGCGTGAGGTGAAAATAAATTAAATAACTAATAGCAAAGAGAGGAAAGCGGGCTCCATGAACTCTGCATGACCCAGCCATTGCAGTAACTCAGGGCAGGATTCAGTTTTCTAGCATCTGCAATGAGCAGCAAGATTTGCAAGATAAAGGGGAAGCCGCCAGCAGTCCTTGGTGGTGAATGATTGTCTCTGGGGTGGGCCCTGCTTCTGTGCTCACATGCACAACGTATAAGGTGGCTGTGTGTATAAGGCCACAAGTCTACTGAACGAGGCCCGTGAACAGACAAAGTCGTGAGGTGCTGGATTGGCCTGGAACCATGAATGTGTGTGCCGGGGGAACACAGCTTGCAGTACGAGTGTGAGGGGCAGGCCCAGGCCTGTGGGGCACAAGAGCAAGAGTGTTTTCTTTATGAGTCATGAGCCTAAGGAGCCCCTGGAGAAGCCTTGCTGGATTTCCCAGGGCCATGTTTAGGTCTCTGGCAATGGATGGGCTCTCCCGGGCCTGCCTTCCCCTCCCCTTTTCTGCAATCTTTGCTCTGTTCTTCTCCTCTCCTCTCCTCTCCCCTCCCCTCCCCTCCCCTCCCCTTTTGTTTTTCCTCCCCAGCTTGGAATGTTCCTTAGGAAACCACAGCTCCTGTTGAAGAAAATCTCTATTGGGGCTTTCTGAGCAATGCTGTTTTCTTGGGCCGCAGCCTCTCTCCAGCAGCTGCATGCTCATCTGCACACCTAGAGCTTCGCTGTGGGCAGGAGAAAAGGATCATCTCTCCTCCTACCCAGCCTGGAGTATGCAGACCCTGACCACCTGCCAGGCTGGACCCTCATCTGGGCAGATGGACAGCCCATGACTCCAGCGCTGAACCCTGGAGGGCCGCTCGTAGAGTCCGTGGAAGTTTCCTTCCCCGACCAGCTCCAACTGTGGTGAAGCTTCCCTGCCCCTCCCCTTTCTATTCTCTCCCCATGGGGCAATGACCCCGCCCTCCCTTGTGTGCCCCACTCCCCTACTTACCGCTATGTAGCATCTGCACTATTCTCTGTGCCTCTTTCCATAACTGAAGGAAGGCTCCCTGCGAGCTTATGGAGATCCTGAGCCTATTGTGGTGCCTGGAACACAGCGCACACTGAAGAAATGCTTGTTGAGTATATGTGCTTTCACTTACTAAGGCTCTTCCCCTGAGAGTAGCAGTGAGTGAATTTTTATACAGGGACAACTTCTGCTTCAGCTCAAAATGCAGAGAAATTCTGTGTCCAGGTGTGGAAAGAAACCTAACATGACCTGGGCCTGGAGGAGCATACCTGGAATCCCAGTACATTAGGAGGCTGAGGCACAAGGATCTCAAGTTTCCACACACCCTGAGTAACTTAGGGAGTGACTCAGTGAGGCCCTGACTTGTAGCACAAAATGCCCCCTCCCCCAAGCCACCGCTATATGTCAGTTGCCCAGGTGACAGTTCCTGCTGTAGTTCTGGTAGCCCCTGTTTCTTAGAAACAGCTGCTCAGTGTGATGCATAGCTGGTCATTATGACGCACATCAGAGAAACCAACTGAAGACAGCCAAGTGCTCCACCTCTGTACCTCCCTTTGTGACCCCATAGAAACCTCCCTCCGTGAGCCACTGAGGGATAATTGGTTCCCTGTGAGTGCCTGCCTGACATTAAACAAACCTACCTCCAACTCCTGGGTGTCCTTTCTGTGTTTCTGTTGCTGTAGCAGACTAAAGACAAAAAAACAAAAATGACAACAAAAAAACATGTATTTTTTAAAGGCTAGGGAAATTGCTCAGTGTGAAGGCCTTGAGTTCAGTTTTCAGCAAGAGAAAAGAGGAAGGCGAAGAGGAGGAAGAGAAGGCAAAGAAACCAACCTATACAGTGGTGCCAGACCCACATCTGTTCGCTTGCCACGCGAGAGGGCAATCAAGTCCAGAGACGCAGTGTGGAGGCACAGAGGGCGACTTTGTTTGCAAAGCTGCCTGGCTGAGGAGATAGAAGACTGCAGTCCGAGGTCTGTCTTACAGGAAGCTAAGTGGGCAACACCTGCGGCCGCAATAAATGATCACAGACTCGCAGGCGCCTTCTCCCACCAGGCAGAAGCTTGTAGCCAGATGAAGTACCTCTGGTGGTTATAATCACTTAGCCTCAAGATAGTTTTCAGTTCTTTAAGGAAAAACAGAAAGTATTTTGCTAATTGATTAATGCACCTACCTGGACTTCCTGGTAGATTACACAACAGACAGGCAGGAAGGGATAGCTACCCTGAGAAGAAAGGAAAGAGTGGGGTAGAGTTCAATCTGGAGTTCTAGTCAGGCATGGCATCACACCAGAGGGCTGAGGCAGGAGGGTAAAGTTTGAGGCCAGCCTGGCAACCTCCCAAAACCCTATTTCAAAGTAAATAATGTTTTAAAAGGCCAAGGATCGAGCTCAACACTCTTTGGGTTCAACCTCAGGACTGGAGATGAAAGAAGGCAAGATAGAAAGGCCAGTTAACACGTGACTTTAGTCACAGCTTGTGAGGGGAATTCCTACAAAAACCACCTTATCCAATCCCAGGGGCAAGGCTGGTTTGAGCAGGTGAAATTTGGCTTGGCCTAAAGAATGAGAGCTTCCTCCTCTCTTCCTCCTCCTCCGTGGCATCTTCCCAGACAGAAACACTTCCAGCCTCAGCTGGTTGACAACAGGCTCACCTTTACCTGACCAAAGGTCCCTCACAACCCCCAAGGAATGATCATGATGTGGAAAGGAGCAGACTTGCAGAGTTCCCATCCCTATTAGAGTGATGTGTGGAGATAGCGACAGGGAAATCAATACCTTCAGAGGCCAGGGCCTCATGATCCCTGCATTCCTTTTATTATCAGATGTCTGGCCACGTTCCAGTCAGGACTCTAAAGGGCTAGCATCAGGTGGGTATGGGGTGGGGCTGAGCCTGAACTAAGCGCTCCTCACAGCTGAGAGGAGCAGCTGTGGAAGGCATGGATAGGCCTTTGAACCCAGAACTGCTGCTCCTCTGATGGCTCTGAGGGGGTCTGGCCATGCCTTTCCTCCACTGCAGGCCCAGGAAGGACAGTGTCCATGGCAGGAGGGGAGACGGTCAGGCCAAGCCTCCCTGAGGCCACCCAACCCCCAGAGCTAGAGATTTCCTCCAGAGCCACATGGCAGTTGCACCCCATTTACCTGGGACTTTGGCAGTGTGGATATTTTTCTTTTTAAAGAGGGTAGATTTCATTTCATTGCAAACAAAGGGGGCATTCAGGCTCCAGGCCTTGTCTACCCAGGAGCATCTGCCTGGGCCTGGTAAGAGCTCCCTGCACACGGGGTGACACTTGGCCACCCAAATGGAGAGGAAGATGGATGGTCTGCTTCAGGCAGCCTGCACCACGGGATCAGGCATTGGCTCAGGGTGGAAGCTCTGTAGACCAGGGAGAAAGCTGCCTAGGTCCTGGGGGTGCAGGCAGGGGAAACTGGTGAGCTGGGCACTCACTGCCCACGAGGGACACAGAACGTTCCCTCACAGAGGAGCAGGTCCTCCTGGGCAGGGAGTCCCTCTAACCAGCCTCTCTCAAAAAGGGCATTTGCCATCTGGAGAGCCAGGAGTCTCTCACTCAGATGTCCCCTGAGAGACTGGAGGCCAGTGTCATTGTCCCATGTCCTCCCTCACTCTATATCCTCCCACCTGCTCCCTGGTTCTCCTCTCCTCCCTGCCACCTGGATCACCATGTCTCATCACCACCAAAAAGCATCGCTAAGCATCTAGTTGCTGAGTAAGGAAGGAGTAGAAGGGAAAACTGAATGCAAGGCAGCTGAACTTGGAGAAGGAGGCTGGGTTTTCATCCCAGCTGTGTTTCTGAGCACTGTTGCCTTTGCACCGGGCCTGGTTTCCTTTGCCCTCTCCTGCTCTCCTATCAGAGATATGGCTCTTGCCCTCTAAGCTTCTCAGCCTCTGCCCATGCCAGGCATGGCTAATCGATCCCTCTTGCATGGAACCTTACAAGATGGCCTCTGATGGCCTCAGCTACCTCAAACCAGAGCTCCTGACAGACACTGCTCATTGATTTGAAGGAAACTCCAGATGAAACATATTTGCCATCACCTCCATAAAAGGAATATAACAGCTGAGAATGGGATTCTGCACCAAGAAAAGGCCAAGTCACTAAAAACAAACCAACCAATAAACAATGGATCCACCAGAGCAATCTGGGCTGGCTGGGAAAGGGTACTCATTTGCTAGGCAAAGATATACTCACTCCATCAATTTATCTGGGTAGATCCAAGGTTGGAGATACTGAAATATGTCCCAAATTAGAAGTCCCCTTTCCTCGTACATGGAGAATTCAAGGAGGGAAGGATCTTTCCCCTGTCCTCCAAGCCACGAGGAGCAAAGAGAGACAAAGGCTCAATGGTTCTTACTCCCCAGGGCCACCAGCTTGGAGATGGCCATATCAAATAAAAGCCCCAAACTGGGCACGGTGGCACATGCCTGTAATCCCAGCACTGGGGAGGCTGAGACAGGCAGATCACTACGATTCTGAGCTGCGCAGCAAGACCCTGTACCAAATAAATAAATAAGTAAATAAATAAATAAATATTTTAAGAAATATCCCTAGACTTTCTGTATTCTTCCACTTACTACATTACCTTGATTGACAAGGAAAAAAGAAAAAAAAAAACAACTCCACATTGCTCTATAAAACACAGGCAATTAATAGTTTAAATAGTGTTTGTGACAAAAAATTAACAAACAAATGGTCTTTCAACGAGACCATAAAAGACAAACCCCAAACACTGCATGACTGAATGAGCACGGAGCCAAATGTCTTCACTTTATTAGGACTCTGCCACTCCTTGTTTGTATCTAGAGCCACTTAACCCAGTTGCAAGCTTGGCTTTCTGTTCTGTACGACGAGCACCAATAACGCTGCCTGTGTTTGCCTCTCTGACTGTGGAAACCAGAAGCAAAGCAGACAGAACTTTCAGCCCAGGCGAGCAGCAGTCACCGTGAGAGGGAGTGAAGCGTTCAGGAAGAGGGGTAATAATTCTTGGATCTGGGGCAACATTTGACAGTTGTGTGAGGTAAATATCCCACAACCTAAATAATCCAAACTCTGAAGGGCAGGCAGGCTTCCGAGGAAGCTTGTATTTGCGTGAAATGTCAGGGGAAGGACCTTCTATAGGACGAAGGACTACCGAGTCCAGCAGGAGAGCTAGGGGGCCTTTCCTACCTCTTTGTACTTCAGGTGTCTGGAAAAGGGTTCTGACAGCAGGGAAGGCCCTGGACGCAGGAGCTGCACGCTTGCATAATGAGTGCTAACTGGGGAGCAGCTGAGAGCATTACAAACCAGCGTGGAGCAGATTAACTCGTGGGGCGCAACCTAAGCACCTCTCCTGTGGGTTGCATTTATCACAGCCTCTTGCTGGGTGTTCTCGACATCAGGAGTCTGCTTCGTGACCACAGTCCGCTGCGCCAAGGCCTTTGCCATAGGAAGCAGCATTATGTTCACCTAGCATATCTTCCTAAGGCATGAATTAAACATGTGTTCCTCCTAGGCCTGGCACTTTGCCACACTCCTGCAAAGGAAGGCTTGAAATGGCTTCTTTCTCTTGCTGTGATTGAGTCAGGGCCTGTGAGCAGAAGGTATGCTTGGGAGAGCCATGCCTCGAATTAGCCACTAGGTGGCGGAAGAGCTCTATCTATGAGACGCGGAGCCCCCCCCCCCCCCCCCCCCCCCCCCCCGAGTAAATTCTGGAGAGGAATTTGAGGATGCCAAGGATTTCAAAACAGGACAGGACCTTAGAGGAGGTCATCTAGTCCAACCACATCATTTTATGCCAGAAAGTAGAGTTCAGAGAGAAGAAAGATATTGCCTGCTGCATAAACAACCTATTAAGTGCAAACCTCTAGCCTTCTAGTCACTAGCATCCGGGTCTCTTCTGGATCAGTCTCTGTGAGCTACTACGTTTTCCCCTCTCTAGGTATTTTGTCTTGGAGTCTTAGCCACAACTGCAGCAGGAGGCAGACTTGATGGTGCACATTAAACACAGACAGCTCAGGGGCACAAGTACCTGCCTGGCAAGTGCAAGGTCCTGAGCTTGCGCCCCAGTTCCACAAATAAAATAAAATGAAATGAAATCAAATAAATACAGAAAGAGAATGATGTTGCTAGGTCAAACTTCCAGCTATATAGACAGGGCACCTCAGAGAACTCAAAATGACCTGGCCATGAAATACAGGTTATCCTCTGGTGACCCTTTCCACGCAGGATTAGGTCTTGCAATTGTGAAGGTCCAGCGAAGATGGGGATCCAACCAGGAGACCTCCTTTGCAGCCCCTCTTTCTCACCAAATGCAAATCCCTCCTGTTTTCGAGGCCAGCTCCAGGGCCTTGTGAAAGGAGGAGGGTGGACCCCACCGTTCAATCTCTGCCCAAAGATCCTGGAGACGTCAACAGTGAATGCACCACAAGTTTCACTGTATTGTCTCTGTGCTCTTTACTCCTTCGTGTGTGCTACCGTATTTTAGGACAGAATGAAAGCACAACTGAACAGCAGGGAAGCGCACAGAGCACAAGTAATATCTGAGGATACCAATGATTTGTCAAATAAATCTATCCCCAAAAATCTATTGGATGACAAGCTTGTTTTTTTACACAGGTTACTGGAGTATTCTGTCAACCAGAAGTCATATTTATCGGCCCATCTGCACTTTTTCTGCCAAGTAAGAGTTCATACTTATAACAGAGACTTACACGAGTGGAACAGTTATGCTTTACTTTGACCCTTTCCTGCTGTGTCTGAGCTCTAGGACACTGGATAGTCACAGAGCCTCACTGGTCCCCACACTGCTTATCTATAAAGAACTATAAAGTAGGACTCGCATTTACATTTCAGGTGATCATACAGTGCTAGGCAACTCTGCACAGAGTGGACCAATCCTGATTTCTAAATACCATTCTTCAGCGAAATGAACTAGGGATCCTTAGGGGGAAGCAGGTGATCTTTGGATTGGTACTGGGAAAACCCAAGATGAGACTGGAGATTCTGCAAGTGCCACAAAGTAAGGAAATAGCCCCAGAGGGATGTTGGCTGGCTGGCCGGGCAGTAGAAGTGAATCGAGTGAGTCCCCGGTGGCCACTGCAGGGACGGCGTGGGCAGCAAATAAACAGCGCTAGCACTGGATTACAATTCACAGAATATAAGTAATATCATGAGTCAATTGTGATTAAATACACAATTGGATAAATACATAGGAGATAAGGGACAAACCTTCCTTACCGAATGACAAGTCATAAAGAAGGAAGGAGGGACATACAAAATTGCCTTTAGCATATGCCCCAGGCAAGAGGCACAGATCCCTGCTGTCCTTAGTGGGAAGAAGCTTGAAGGGAAGCAGGGCATGTAGATAGCCTCAGAGCATCTTCTGTAAGGCACTCATTGATTACTAAGGGGTTTTCCCAGCAGACCCAACATGAAGCAAAAGGCCAGCATCTGCATATCAGTTAAAATTTTACTGGTGCTGTGTACCCTCCAAATCAACAGGCTAAAAGGGTGCATCACTTTTAAGGCATTCCTGTAAAAACATGTTATCTTCAGTCCAATCATAAGGAAGAATCAGTACACCCCAATTTGAGAATCTACCATTTGTGATTTTTCTAAAACTATACAGGTAACTGGGCAGACCTTCAAATGTCAAAGTCAGAAAAGAGTGAAGCATCACGGTCTGGAGACTGTAGAGACATGCCTGCTAAGCATAATGTAAGATTCTAGTTTGGAACCCAGATCAGGGAAAAGGAAAAGGGGCATGGGACCTGCCAGCCAAGATTTGGACCTTTTGACTTCTGGCAAGATCTGGTTTAGCACAGCCTACACCAGCCCCATGCTGTGCAAATAGGACCATTTTTTTAGATGTACCACATGGGAAAGAAACTGGGTAGCACAGACTTTGGAGACTAGATTGGAAGAGCCTAGACACTCCCACCAACCTTCCTGCTTCTACCTTGCAGATGGGCAAAGGGCTAAGAGCAGCCTCAGAAATCAGTGACTCTAACCAGGCTGGGGCTGGTGTGTTCTGGGCAGGACCCACCCCCTACCCCATCTGGTGAGGTTCAGTTTGGTCCTGGCCTCACTTTCTGAGACCACCTAAAATTGACTGAGACACACAGTATAGCAGAAAAGGCCTAGGAAGAAAACCTACTCAAGTTTAAACCCCACTCACAGCATAACCTATCTGATCCTAGGTTCCGTCACCTGTGAAAAGGGGTTGATAATGGCATCTCCAAGGGATGCTGCTTGCGAGGATTAGATGAAGCACAGGAAAGATTTGCTCAAGAGGTTCTCTGCCTCTTTGCATATCAGGATCCTGAGGGCAGATTAAGAGCAGGTCTCCCAGAGGTCCTGGGCTTCTTAGAAGGTGAGAGTGTGGAACAGCTGAGTAGAGTTGCTAAGTCTGTCCAGCAGTGCCACAATACAGTCCATACACAGAAAAACAGAGCAGTGGCTTTAGAAAAGCTCAAAATCCAGGGTCTCCACTGAGGTCACCACTTGGGTAGATCATTAAGATGATAGCAGATGGAAAAAATGGAGGGAGGCTGAATCACTTTTACTCAGCATCCGGTTTCCCCTCCTCCTCGGCAATGCGCTGTAGTTCATGCGTGGCAGCAATGTACCCTGCACAGAGGCCGCATTCCCAGTCTCCTTTGCACTGGGTCAGGCTGGAATACCTTCTGGCTGATGGTATATTAGGGAAAACAACAGAAATCTAATCCTTTTCCCTTTGTCTTTTTGCTTTATTTCCTACCTGCAAGACAGGATTACTGGCTGGAGTTGTTGTGGAAATGCTTGAAACACAAGGTAGCCATGAGCCTGCCTGTTAAAACCGCCTGCTAAATAGGAGCAAAGAGCCTGAGTTCATGGAGACATTGAAGAGCTTCCGCTGCACCCCGCCATGCACTCTCCACACCTCCTCAGCTAGGGTTAGCAGCCAGCAGAGATTTCTACCTGATATGGGAGAATAGCAAGGTACAAGATAAAGTAAATTTTGATAACTGAGGCAAACCATCCCAGTACAAATGGCAGTAAGATGAAATCCCTTTGTCTTATAAAATTTCTGTGTATAAGGAGGAAACCTTAGCGATAACACACACACACACACACACACACACACACACACACACCCCACCATCATCACCACCACCACCACTACCACTACCACACACAACATGGCTTATATGCATAGTCATTCTATGTCAGGCCACACAGAACAAGAAATATTGCCTGAGCTAATGGTCGGTAATTTTGAAGCATGGGGTGTGTGTGTGTGTGTGTGTGTGTGTGTGTGTCTTGCATTGATCCTCCATTCTTGATTCACCATGTATTTCTTGAGTTAGCAATCTTTCCTCAAATGAGAGAATAACTACAATCATTCAGAAATCAGATTACCTTGTCTTGTGGAAGCCTAACAGAAGTTGGTTATTAAAAACATTTTTTTTCTTTGGCCCTGATAGTTCAGAAAACAGTATCATTTTTTCTTTGTAGTAAGCACTTTTCTAAACACTCCTCTGTGTAAGCCATCTCTTTCCTCTTGGAGAAAAACACACATTATATAAAAGCCTTACAGTATATTTAGAAATTTTGTCAAAGCAATAGACAGGTTGGTTCATGCTGACACTGAACTGTATTCTTAGCTCCCTGAGTAGACTATAAATTGTCACTGGTTGGGATTTTGAGGCTAAAAATACAAAATTCCCATAAAAAAATCTGTTTTAATTTTTTTTTTAAATTTCTGCTACACAGAATAATAGATTACCCAGGCCTAATGCTAGGCAAGAGGCCACACTGCAAGGTTCTGATTAGTTCATGTGTCTCTGTCTCATTTATGCAGTCTTCCCTCCATCCAACCAGCAGGGAGATCCTCTAAGGGGACACTCAAGGCCAGGCCTGGAACTCACTGGTGAATAAGGCTGACTCTGGTGGTGGGAAGCCCCTGTCCTAGGACCCTGCATGAGGATATCAACTACTCCACAAATCCACCTGGGCCTGTGAGACTTTAGCTCATTTCCCAGCGTAAGCATAAACTGATGAGCTAGCGATACTTTTAAAAAGGAGGAAAGTAAAAAGTAAGTAGCAGTAGATCCCTACGTGTTAATAATAATAAGTTTCAGTTGCCATCCATGAAATGATACCTTTGTGCCAGGCGCTTGGTTTGCCTATCTCAGTTAATCTTTATAAAACCTCCCCAAGATGGGAATTCATATTGGTTAGAATGCTTTGAGATGCAAAAACCTGAATAATCAGCTGAGAGTGGCTGAAACCATGGTCGTTAAACTGTTCACTTGAAAGTGAACAGTTCAGGGTGGTTTAGCAGCAAAGGCACTAGGTGAGCCTCCTGTGCTAGGGTTTGGATATCTCTTCCAAAACTCATGAAATTTAATTATTGCTGCATTGCTAAAATGTGCCATATTTAAGAGGTGATTAGGTCAATTGTTATAAAGTTCATTTCTTCCCTCGCTCTCGCTCCCTCTTTCTTTCTCTCCCACCCACCCCCTCTCCCTCTTCTCATTTCCCCCCCCTCTCTCTCCCACTCCCCCTCTACTCCCTGGCCATATGATAAATCCTGTCATGCTATTACATGACAAGAAGGCCCTCACCAGAAGCATCCTGTTGATCTTGGGTGCCCCAGCCACTAGAACTGTAAACTCTTTTCTCAAGTTACCCAATTTGTAGCACAGTTATAGCAGCAGAAGATGGACTGAGACCGCATCTCTCCATTGCAGTCTCACCTGACAGCATCCAAAGCAAGAGGACAGGAAAGTGGAGAGGAGGACTTTCTCACTATGCGTGTTATTCTAAGAGAAATTGTCTCCCCATTTCCCCGCAGACTCGTACTTCCAGCCCACTGACTAGAGCATGGATGTGTGACTCTCTGGCAACAGAGGAGAACTGGAGAGCCCAGGTCTGCAATGCTGAGGTCAAGAAAGATGGAATTGGGCACTGGGGAGCCAACAGGTTGTTCCCAGCTGCAGTACCTTTGTTATCTCCCATTGACAGACAGATAAGGAAGCTGGGCCGTGAGAGCTTTTGCTTAGGTTGGTTCAAGACCCAACGCTGGGAAACAGAGTTAAGATTAAAACGCAGGAAGGCCTGCTCCTCAGCCCACATTCAGTCACCACAGGATGTGCTCCTGTCTGCTAGGCAAGATTACGTCCACTTTAACCACCTGACCATTAGTGGTCCCTCTCTCTTTGTTCCCTTAACCTTGTATCAAAGTACCAATGTTGCAAATTATATATGCAAAGAAGCGCCTGCCACAGCTCTCCACAGGCTAGTGAGGAAACTGAACTTACCCCTGCAGTAATAATAAAGCTCCTCAGAAGAGAGCAATGTCATAGGGCAGTGATGGAGGCACAGGTGTGGAGCAGGGGTGACAGCGTGAAACAGGGAGTTCAGCTTCATGCTGGAAAGCTACTATGGAGACAAAGGCTCGCTATGAACGCCTGCTGCTCAGAACGGAGTACTTTTGTCACAGAAATAAAGTTTCAGGTGAAGAGCAGTTCTCAGCCACCCAACAACTTCCTCCCATATATAATGTGCTTTGACTCTAGTGTGATTTCTCTCTGTGGTTGTTAACACTGCTTTTAGTGAAAAATGCACTTCGATTTCCAACAGCACACACTGGGACTCAAGTGCCTCTGGTGTGGTGGTGACCAAAGGCTGCTCCTAGCATGTGGAAGAGGAAGACAGCCTGCTGGTGCTTGGCGCCTGCCGCGCCCTAGTGGACAGCCCACCTGAGGCCATGACAGAAAAGGCCTGTGGGGACCCAAACTCAGGAGGAGGACAGAGGGATCTGGCCCCAGTGAGTCCCGGCTCAGAAGGAGGCAGAACTCTGGCCAAGGCCAAGGTGAAAAATGCTAGATGGGCTGTCACAGCCCACGTGGCTCACCTTCTCCCCGCCTGCTGTGCCCTGCCCGGAATAGCTGGGCCCTTTGCTACTCAGAGAGTAGAGACACCTGGGGGCAGAAGGGTGGCTTCTGAAGGTCCCCAGAGCTTAGCTTCGAGGGAACTTGACTCTACCAAAGGGGTTTGCCTGCGTGATCAAGCTACAATGTTAGGATGAAAAGATCCCCCTAGATTATGGAGGCGGCCAGTGTGGGCACAGCTTCTTAATGATGGGAAAAGGAAGACAACGTGTGAGAGGTGGATGTGAAGGTGCCGCACTACCGCCCTTGAAGACAAAGAGGGCCGTGAACCCAGAAAGATAGCGGGTGCTAAGAGCTGGGGAAGAGGAGCCAATGGCTTTTTCCTCTGATCCTCCAGGAGGGACAAAACCGGACAAGAACACCTTCCTTGGCCAGAGAAGACCCATTGTGGACTGCTGACCTTCAGAAGTCTTGGAGAATCCATGTGTTCTGTCTTTTCAGTTCCTCAGTGTGTGGGGTTTGTTTCAGCAGCCAAAGAAGCTAATTCAGGGCTGAAGCAGAAGAGGGACCTGTGAATGCCCAGAGGCCCCTCGCCATGGTCTGGGACTGGACAGACGCAGGGGGAGCGTCCCCTGAAGGCCGCCTCTGGCTGCGAAGTCTCCTCGCCTGCCCAGGGCCTGCCCTAAGGTGCACAGAGCCTCCTGCTCCGGGCTACCCAAACACTGGGCTACCCAAACACTTGTAGACTTGCTGGAGAGACACCGACCTAAAGGGCTGATTGGGGTTGGGGATGGAGGTGGCGGTTGGGGGGTGCTGCGGCCCATTTCTTAGGCTCTGCTGTACTGCTGCTCACCCGGTTTCTCTGCTGAGCGTTTCTCCTGCTCTAGTTTTCAATGACCCAGCTGATGGGACCGCAATTCCCGGGAGGGACGCTTGGTTCATTGCCTTCATCAGCACTCTCCTCTTCTCCTCAGCAGGAGGCTTTCGAAGGCATTAGTTCCAATGGCAGCCACCTGCCCTGCAGTGGAGCTCGGCCGCCCATCCCCCGCCCGTGCTGGTTCCCTGGCTTTCCCGCAGTGGAGTGTCCCAGGAGGCCGCTCCAGCCAGGAGGCAGGTTTCTGCTCGGAGAAACCTGTGTGCCCTTGAGCTTTACAAGGATCGGGTTCCCCTGCAGGGGCTGTGCCTTGATCAGGGAGATAATCGCTTTCAGCGCCTACAGAGAAAGTTAAGAAAAAAAGAGAAGAAAGAAACAAAACAAAACAGCGTGACTGAAACCTGCTTTCACCCTCCACTGGGGAGGTTTCCCTGTTTTTTGTGAGTTGCCTTTGATCACAGGGCACTGCAGAGACCACCTGATTTGCATTAGGGGCCTCATGTGCCGTATTTTGCACAGCATCAGGGGACCCGTGTTGAACTTAACGTCTCCCTGTGGGCACCAGCTCACACAAGGAAGGGAAGAGGTATATTTGGCTTTGAAAGAGCATTTTGCTCTCCAAATAGCTGGACAAAAATCAGGCTCTGCTTTCTTCTAAGTGTCCAGAACATGCTATTAATCGAGTGAAGGAGACAGAGAACGGCAGAATTAGCGCCGCAGAGAATCGGCAGCGTCCGAAGCACAGAACATTGAAAACTAATGTTTCAAATAATAATACCTTACTAACGTCAAGTATCAGTGGAAGGTGCTTAATACAGCTGCTTTGGAAAAAAAAAAAAAAATTCTTGTTGCTAGTATTTAGCCAGAGCTTGAAAGTTGGGAGGTTTTAAGACTGGACATGGTGGCACGTGCCTGTAACCCCAGTGTGTAGGAGGCTGAAAACAGGAGAATCACTATGAATCTGATCTACGTAGTGAGACCCTGTAAGATCTTGTACTAAATACATTTTTTAAAAAAAAGTTAGGAAGTTTTATACAAGTGGAAGCGTTCAGGAGTCAACAGGCCAAATACAGATGAAGGTAATTAGCAGGGCAAGACAGTGCTAAAAACTGAAACAACCAAGAGCACACTGTAGTTAAAACACCTATAAACAGCCAAGAGTGTGTTATACTAACAACTAGAGTGTGTGCCCTTTGGGAGTGCATGAAAGAATGCAAAATAACATACATGTAGTGACCTCATTTTTATGAAGGTATCATTGATCAGTCCCCATACTTTTCTGTCTGGTGGAACTGCTGCGTGAAAAGCCTTCTCTGTACAATCTTCCACTAGCTTCTATCAATGGGCAGCGTTTAGCACATGGGGAAAAGAACTCTAGTCTTTGGAGTCATCCATTAGTGATTTCATTTGAAGTCACATTGTAGTCTAAGAATTTAGCTCACTAGCATACGTATACATCAGGACAGTGTGGTAGGAGGAAAGGAATACAGTGGATGTTTGCCCAGGAGTGATAATATTGAAGTTGGTCCTTGACAGAGGAGGAATAGAGACAACTAAGAAAAGAGACAAGAGCAAGAATCATGGCGCAGGGGATAGAAGAGTGCTCCTGGGCTACTTGAGGATAACTATGGTTGAAGTGGAGAATGAGGGGAGAAAAGCAGGCTGAAGCCATCCTGTAACGCTATAGGAATTTCCTGCAGCAAAGAGAAAACCAGAGAGGGCTGTGGGCGGGTTCTCCAATGCTATCTGAGTTTTAGAACAGTAACTCTTGTCAGCTTTGTGCGGGAGGGTGTACACCAAGGGGGTTGTTCTAGTCACTCTTCTCTCATTGCTGGGGCAAATACCTGACACTCAAAATGAGGGAAGGAAAGGTTTATTTAGCTCACAATTACTGAAGGTTTCAGTCCATATTCAGCTGGCTTCAAAGCAAGGTGGCTCAAGGCAGAGAACAACCTTTCATTAAGGCAGCAAAGAGCTAGGAACAGGGAGGAGTAGCAACGGCTCAAGCAGCTAACTTCTCTTCCTTCCTTACATTGACGTGCAAATCACCTGTGCCAGGTGCAGCTCCCACACCCAGAATAATCAATTACAAATTCCAGAGGCAGCCCCATGACCGCATGAGGCTTTGAGGGTGGCTGTACACAAATCATAACAGGGGTCAAATATCTTAAAGGAGAAAATACAGTATCTTTACTTCCAGTCCTCCATCCCACCATTGTAGCACCTTGGTGTCAGCTTATTTCTGGATTGGTAATCTTTAATGTGCTCTGAATGCCTTTTTCTGGGCTGTGAGAATCTCTCTACTGCTTTCATTTCCCCCAAATCTAGATTTTGAAGTCTCTGGGGATCTTGTCCACTCCAGATGTGGCCATTAGACTGCAAGCTCCCAGAGGGCAGGGACCAGGCTAGTTATCTTGTACCAGCCTATGCCTGACATAGTCTCACTGATGTTTGTTGAAATTAATAATTGTAGGAGATTTCCCTTTTTACCAATTGCATCCTTTGCACATGTCCTGCCCTAGCTGGGAAGATACAATTATGAACCAAGTAGGAAAACCATTCCCATGTGCCTTTCTCTGCTTCCTCCTTCAGAACAGGAAGGCTTCTCCACCCCATCCCACAACACCCAGGTCGGATTCATCCCAAGAAGTCTGTTCTGGGTGATAGTGTAAACCAATGCTGTCTTGGTTCAGACTGCATGAGCCTGTGGGATTTGGGGCCACTGTGCTCAGGAGACTACTCTGCCTTAGAGGAAAATTCTGCTGTCTCTTTTCATCCAAAGGCTTTGTTGCCCCACCCCTAGGGCATGCTGAGACAGCTATTGAGATTGGGCATGGTGGTGCATGCCTGTAACCTCAGCACTTGGGAGGCTGAAAACAGGAAAATCACTTCGAGTCTGATCTGTGTAGTGAAACCCTACAGACCCTGTACTAAATATATATGTATATATATATATATATATATATATATATATATATATATCCTTGTTAATTCAGTCCCACATAATATCCCTGGTGGAAGCAACTGCAAACAGCTAACTCTGGTGTGTCTTGCCTAGGAAACTGAAGCCCTACATTACCCAGTTCGTGAGCACTGGTAAGATTAATACCCAGTTCCCTCACTTGAGTTCACTCCACTGCCCACAAAAGCTCACAGCTGCCTCTCCTATTCATTGAGTGCAGCCTCCGTGAATTTTCAATAAATAATTGAGTCAACAGAGGTGACAACTCTAGATAGATTACAGACTTTGAAAGAAGTAACATTTTTCAGATAAAATCCATCCTATACTGTGATGGCGTGGACCAAGAATTTCAGAGGGTGGCAGTGTGTCCGAGAGCACTTGGCAGTCTTGGGTAGTTGTTTAAATCTCAGTTTGTATCAGTGCATGGGAGAAAATGGGAGCAATACAGGTATCACTTGATCATCAAAATTTGCAGACAAGATTAGCTGAACGGCTACAAAACACCTATGCTAAGGTTGGTCCATACCTGTGGTCCAAGACGGTCACTTTTTGGTACTGCTGTTGTATTTCCAGAGGCTGCAGCCAAATCCTGAGACATTTCTGTTCACACCCTGAAGGACCTACAGGAAGCCTTGGGAAAGGGCAGCCATCATCCACTGTGTTCTAGCTTTAAGCCCAGGACAGGCCTAAAACTTCCACATCTCATTTATTTCTCTCAAACTGAATACACAGACATTGTTCAGGGGGACTACACTACAAATGTGAGTACCTCAAAGCCTAATGTGTCCTACACACTGCTCTGGAGAAGTTGTGGTAGATTTATGTCAAGGAGCTATAACAAGATGCCTGAGATTATTACTTTAGAGAAAAGGTTTAGTTTGGCACACAGCTTTGGAAGTTCCCTTCTGTGACCAATTGGTCCCATCATTTTGGGCCTATGGTAAAGCAGCACATCATGACACATGACAGAAAAGTAAAGAGAAAGAGGAAGGGGCCATTGTCCCATAATGTCCCCCTCAGGCCACAGCCCGAATGACCTCAATACCTCCCACAAGGCACCACTTCCTGAAGGTTCCACTTCCTCCCAACAGTGCCAGCCTGGAAACCAACCTTTCAGCACAGTAGTCTTGGGGGACAGTCAACATCCACGTTACAGCAATATTGCATTTTATGCTCATTTATTTATCTTTGTATCATGCACATTAACAACATAAATCACTTGCACTAATGGTTTTCCTATATGTGAAAGGGATTGAAAACATTTTCCACTTTATAGTGTGGTCAACATGATCACATGAGTTAATGTATGTAAAGTACATCAGAACACTGCCTGTCACATGGCACCCACTTTTAAGTTGAATTATGGTGATGATAAAATTGATACTGTTTTCCTTTATTTTTCCTCCCTATCAGCACACTCTTTGAGAGCCCCCAGGACAAATGTTCCGTGTTTTGCTTCCTTTTCAAAATGAAGCTTTCTCCCTTAGTTTAGTATGAAAAGCAAGCATGAAAAACAGAAAATAGAAGCTAGCAATAAACCATAGTTCACACTATGACTATCTTGGATAGATAATTTTACTATATTTTTTCCTTAAGAGCAAAGTTAGGCTCACAGCAAAAATGGACAAACAATGCAGAGACTTCCCAAGTACTCCCGCCCGCCCTTCCCTCTTTCCCACAGCCCCAGCAGCGTGGTGCATACGTTATAACCAGCGAACTACACTGAGATACCGTTATTACCCAAGTTCGTTATGGTTCACTTTTGGTGGGATCAACTCTCTGAATACATTAGTTTGGATCCTCTGTCACACATGCACACCGAAAGCATCTCTGTGTGTTCCCCAAACATACCTCAGCCTATCAGGACTTGAGCCCGAGAAGCAGTCATTCATCTACCCACGCTCATGCCCAGATGCACCTCGGGCTGCTCTGCCCGGGCCTGGCAAGACTCAGCGCATCCGGGAATCCTCACAGCTGGGAATTCGGGAAGCAGTGGTCCACAGTGAGAGAAACCACCTGGGGACACTTCTGGCCGCCCTCCCAGGCCTCTGTCCACACTTCCGCCCCACCTCCCGCCGCACCTGCACCCGGAGCACAGCGTTGGCCCAGGCGGGACGCAAGTTTCCCTCCGGTGCACTCCAGAGTTGTGTGAAAATAAAGATATTAATTTTTATTATTGTATCAGCACACAGCTCTGCACTGATTAAATAGGCGAAAAGCCACGAGTTATTTATTGCTGGCAATTCATTGGGCCAGGACCAACCCTCGAAACCAAGTCCACTCTGGGAACAGCTGGGGCCTTCCAGGGCACCCCGAGGACTGCCAGCAAGCTCTGCCCCAGAGTTCTGAGGACAGAGCGGTGGGTGTGGGCTATTTATGATCTCCATTCAAAGCAAACCTATGAGAAGAAGAAAGCCTCCCTCTGCTGGCAGCCGCGGCCCTCGACAGATGGCGCTCCCGGCTCTCTCCGCTGGGAAGTGGGCGTCCGGGCAGCGCGAAGGGGCTGCCCACGGCCATCTGCTGAGTGCCAGTTCTTTTCCATTTCCACTGTGAGCTGAATTCTAATTGTGGAACAGGCCACAGAAGGCAGCGCAGAGTGGCTGGGTCTCAAGATATGATTTTAAGACAGGGACACTGTGCCTGGCCAGGCTGCCCACGCCCACTTCCTAGGAGAGGTGAGTCAGGGGGAAGGGTGAGGTGGGGCTGTAGGACAACGGGGGGCGGAGAAGCTGAGATGCCAGAGCGACAGGCTCCCGACCACACTGACCTCTGAGCGTACTTTCACAGGGACTTGTGCAAATAGTCCCAGGGAAAGCACCGTGGTGGGGGAAACTGTGTTTCCAAGAACAATTTGAGTTACAAAAAGGCATGTTCTGTAAAATGGGTCAGAACCCTAATCCTTTGTAGTTCAGGCCTTGGATGAAAGACACAGAACTCACCTAGGGCTTGTGGCCTTCACTGGGCCTTTTTGTGTGGTCAGTGTTGTGTTGTGTCCCTGTAGTCTGACCCAAGAAGAACAGGAAGCTCTGGGGCTGACGAGAGAGCTCAGCAGACTGAGTGCCTGCTTAGGCAAGGACTGGGGCCACGGTGTGATCCCTGGCACCACGTGCCACACTAGCCCCACCCCTGGCTGTGCTGAGCCTGCCACCAAGACCCAGCATGGTGGCACAACACGCCTGTAATGCCTGTGCTGGGAAGACTGAAAACAGGATCACTATGAGTCTGAGCTGTGTAGTAATAACCAAACACATTTTTTTAAAAAAAGGCAGTACTGATAGATGTCACAGAACACTGAACTGAGCGTGTGGGGGGGCAGATATGACTGTGCTTTGCAGATTGTTGAAGCACTTAAAGACGCTGCATGTTATGTATTGTCCCCTACCACATGCTATTGTCTACAGAGTGACACCCATTTTAAAATGCACAAACACACACAGCTGTTTCACCTTGCTTTCTTGCTTCCTTTTGTTTTGAGGTAGTCTTACCGTGCTGCCCAGGCTGACCTCAAACCTGGGGTCCCCCTGCCTTAGTCTCCAGAGTAGATGGGATCTCAGGAATGCGCCATCACAGCTGGATTTAGATTGTTTGTTAGTTTAATGTATTTGGTCAGGGTCTCACTACAAATTGAGACTCACAGTGATCCTCCTGCTTACAGCATGCCCAGTGCTGGGATTACAGGCGTGAGCCACCATGCCAGGTCTCGGTGGCTGGCTCAGTGTGCCAGCGTGACATGTTGTGCTGCTCTCCAAGCATGCCTAACAGGCGCTCAGACTGCTGAGCTATCTCGCCAGCCTCTAGATGTCCATTTTTATTTTTTATTTTTATTTTTTTAAATTTTTATTTATTTATTTGTTTCCTTGTTGTGTTTGTTTGTTTCTTTATTTTATTTATTTTGTGGCTGGCTCAGCCTGCCCTGGTGGTGGGGGCTGGCGCAGCATGTGGTGCCGGGGATCGAACCGCAGTCCCTGCAGTTGCCTGAGCTTTCCTAAGCAGGCGCTTTAGACCACTGAACCATCTCGCCGGCCCCTAGATGTCCATTTTTAAAACATCAGTTCAAAACATGTGTGTCCTTGGAGATCATCAAATCCTCTGAAGATTTTGTTCTCTTGGCACAAGCTCCAAGCGGTGGAACAGATTACTGTAAGCTAAGGTGAACTGGGCTGTGCCTGGCTTTCTTTCTGTGTTGTTTTTCTTTCAAACAGAGACCTAGGAATCACACTGACTTTACTACAACTGCCACCTTACACCCGTGACAATCACAAAGTTGGACATTTTCTTTTTGTCCCTAGCACCCCTTGAAACCAATTCTATCAAGTGCTGCTAACCCTTCAGCTAAGGTCAAGGTATCATTTTTCAAAGAAAAAATTTTTCTTTCCCTCAGACTTAGAAAAAAAAAAATAGAAAAACAAATTAGAGAACTTCAAACATTTTTGTTTCCCTCCAGGCATTTCTTTTTTAAGGTAAAAATGGTCCCTGGCCCTTGCCTCTACCACCGAGATCCTGTGGCTTTTGCTTTGACCACTTTTTGTGCTCAGTACCTTTGCCACTTCCAGAGACCATACGGCTGTGTGTGGGTGATCCGAGAAAGGTCCTATTGGTGTGGATGTGCGTCAGCCATAGGAAGTTGGTGGCCCCCTTCTCTAAGTCACCAAGTCCACTCAGTCCCCTTAAGCCACTAGAAGACAGGCCTTTATATTAACTGGAAATTTACGCACTTCATCTTATTACCAACGAATTGCTATAAAAGTTGATTTAATTTCTAGAAATATATTTTGGTGGACGTCCTTCTCTATTACCTATTCCCCTGCCTGGAAGCCATGTTGTAAACTCTTAGTGTGAGAAAGCCATTGTGAAAATGCATTATCGTACTGTGTGTGCCGCAGTGCCGAGGAACCCGGGGCTACTGGAGCTGCTAGAGCCATTCACTCCCTACTAACTGTCCTCATACTGCAGGGCTCTGTGAATTCTTGTCTCTCTTGGTGGTTTTTCTTCCTGATCCCTTATTACAGGGATGTTATCTATGTCCCTTCTTGCCCTTGTCTGTGTGCCTACAGAAACAGCTCAACTCCCTCTTCTAATTAAATGCTTCTGATCTTCCCAGGACTTGAAACTAGCTTACCAAGAAAGAACAGACCTCGGGGGCCTGGGACCTTTGGTTTGTAAGTAGTATTTTTTTGGCAAAATATTTAAGCTACTTGGAAGACTCTCTCTCTCTCTCTCTCTCTCTCTCTCTCTCTCTCTCTCTGTATGTGTCTCTCTCTGTCTCTCTCCCTCTGTGTATCTCTCTCTCTCTCTCTCTCTCTCTGTCTCTCTTTCTCCTCTATTTCCTCTCTCTGTGCTGTGTAGATGTCTGATGTCATGTTGCCAGAAGTCATCATTACCATCTGCGCAGTGTACTGGTTTTAAGTTCCTTGAGGGAAGTCCCTTACTTTTTCAACATTTCATCTACCCTGAGTTCCTAGTCCAGTGCTCCGTGCACAACAAGAATTCAATAAATACTTCAGGAAGCATCAAGAAGGAGAACTTTGGGAGCAATGCTAGGTCAGTGTGCATCAGCATATTTCCACTTTAGTGGAAGATTTTGTGTTCGTTTTATTAACACTATGATTAGGACTATTAAATAATACGGCTTTGAAACAAAGAGAAATCAACCCTGAGGGACATAATTTAATACAAATAAAGATAGGCAATTTCCAGTATGCTATTTACACATATTCCACCCAACCTTGACTCTCATCAAGCTCGAATCGATGGGATTTATGTAAATGTGTGCAGGCTGCGCTGGGCCCTCCGCTCGACTAAGTTCAGAGCTCCCGGATCACTGTGTGGAAGTGGGCTCTGCTTGTAGTTCCGGATGCTAGGAGGTAATCGTGAGCTTTAACTAATTACACCTCCCATCACCCCCAGGAGGTAGGTAATGATTGTAGACATACTTGGCTGAAGTAACTCAGAATGTCTTAATAATCACTTAATAGAATCTTATCATGAGAAGCAAATTGCATTAAATGGGCAAATGAAGTTGACTGTGAGAAGCAGAGCTAGGAAATAAAATGCTATGGGGGGTTTTATATGGGAAAAATCCAATTAACACCTTCCTTAAAAGAGTTGGCCCCATGGCTTTTTTATATTCCTCGCAGTGCCTATCACAAGGTTGTGCCCCGAATAAATACTTTCTTCAGCAATGCGAAAAAAAAATCATAGATAAAAATGAAGGATGTAAAAGGATACATGGGGGAGAAGGAAAGGAGAGGAGGCCACCCCAGAAGCCACAGAGCATCACGATTCCCTTTAGAAGCAAAGCAACATGGTTTCACTGTGAGGCTCTTCTGACAAGGTTTACAATGACAAATGTCTGTCTCACTCTGTTCTTAAGCAAAGTGGCTGTCATTATTTAATAAAAACAAAATGCCAACCAGATAGATGACACATGTGCATGACTAACATGCCATCCATTTGTCCAAATCTGGAAAGCCTTGGTGTGAAAAGAGCCAAGCCTGAGTGTTAGGATCACAACATAAAGACAAGCTAGATGGAGAGAGATCTGGGTGGGTGTAGGGTCCAGAGAGACACACTAGAAAAGACAGTGGGAATTGTGTGTCCCACCTAAAGGGGACCTAGGAGGAGCCACTGGGAGGCTTCTGGTGCTGACTGTAGGTGGGTGGGTAGGTAACTGAAGGAATGGGTGTTCCTTGGGTGAAACAGCTCTGTGGCACCTGCGCTCTGTGTCAGGGCTGTGCTGTTAAACAACAACAACTAGAGGGCTACAGAAAGACATGGACAAAATCAGACTGCATATCCCAGATGCACGGGTCCAACTTGCAAAAAACAGGACCACGGTGTGTAGGGGAGTTGGCACCCAGTGGAGGTGGGAGGAGTGTTAGATTGCAGGACAGGCGAGAGGCCTGTACCCAAGACCCCCACAAATCAAAGCATCAAAAGCTGCACTCTGGAAATAGCAAAGGATGTTGCATCATAAAGCTGAACTGTAAACCTAATTGAATGGATGGATGCATATGTACAGTACCAAACACTCCAAGAGGACTAGGGGAAGGAGAGAGAGCTTTGACTTTTTCATGCAAGTTCTGACACATGCAATTCTTTTTATAAGGGACATAATTAGAGAGAACAATTTTTCACATATTAATTTTAGAAATAAAAATGGGAGGGAGCGTTAACTAGGAAACAGTACCACTAACAAGAGACGCGGAGGCTTAGTCTCTGCAGAGAGAGGCTGGCTTCCCTTTTGTTTGAAGGACCACCCGGCCCCTCCTGCTGTTTAGCGATGCTTTAGAGATGCCGAGATCTATTTTCTCACCCATGGAGACACTGGCCATCCTCCTGGGTCGCAGTCATTGCTCTGTCAGTACCAGAAGCCTGCCTGCGCCTGCTGCTGGCCTGCAGTGCTCGACGCTCCGCCTGTGCCTGTTTCCCTGCCTGCGATCCCTGAACCAGCACAGTTCCTGGGCCCTGCCACCCTGGCCAGGCCCTGGCCTTCCTGCCTGAAGCTAGGTGGCTTCTGCTGCTCTGTGCCCCTCACGCTGGTGATGGCCCCATCGCAGGCTGCAGCTGGGCCTCCTTCTCATACAGTATGGAACGTGCTGTTTGGCCTGAGCCCTGGTTTTGTCTCAGGGTGGCTAATGAGAGGAAGCAAGCGACCCGAGGGTCACTTTCTCAGGGTCACTTTTCTGACACTTCTCTGACCTGCGGGCATGGAGAGGAAAAGGCCAGGCAGGCTTTTCTGTACCTTCCTGAGATTCCCAGGCCGGTTCTGGGTTTGTCCCCAGCGGTGACAAGTGAATTGCTTCCCCAAACCTTGTTATGGGCGCCTAGAGGTGAATCACTGGGCTCCCTGGGGAATTTTAATAACATGACATTTAACAAATTAGAAAGTGAAGCAAAATAAACACGGTAAATTAAAGCAAAGCTTGAAAAGAAACCAAAGTAGACGCAAGCAGGCCTTTTCAAAATATACAGATTTGGAAATGTAAGGTTTCTAATGGTTAGCCAAAAGGGGTGGGGGGAGGTTTCCATAGCAACACCAAAGTCTGTCTCAAGAGCCACCACATGCTACCAAATGTCCTGTTCCTTAAGAAGAGGTTGGAGGGCAGTTTGTGGGTTTTTTAGATCAAAGAAAAGAGTAGAGAAGCAAGCTCTTCTTTGGTTAGGTTCCACCGTGAATGCTGGGACCAGCCCTGGATAAAGCCTGAGAGTTCTGGACAGCGCACTGGCTGCTCACGACCACTGGCCGCTTGGTGTCACTGTTGCTCTGCGGCTGGTCCTCCTAGGGTCCCTCGCCAGGAAGGGTGGCCCTCCCTTTCCTAGGAGATGCTCCAAATTTGAAATCTCTCTTGAGCCATCCCTAACCTTCATTTCTCCAAAAATACGTATAATATCCACCAGGTTCCCCAGACCCTGTGCACCTCTGGAGATAGGCTGGCGAAGAGATTGCAGGGCTCCTGGTCTAGCAAGAGACACAAGTAAACAAACGAAATGAGGACACATTGTGGTTTGGTCTATGCGGAAAGATCAGGCAGGGGTCAGAACGAAAGCCTTGACAGCAGGTGGTCAGCTGCACCTCGCCGATGAATTATTTGGCTGAGGCCAGAGGGGGGCGAGTCGTCAGGGAAGGGTGCAGGAACTGTGTGCCAAGCACGGGGACATGGGACGAGAGAGGGTGGCTGAGACAAACCCTTTGCCTCTGGTCAGGCTCTGCAGATTCTGTTGCTGGGAAAGCAAAACCATGAAGAGGTGAGTGGTAGAAGGAGCTCATCCCCCTAGTCTGTTCTTCATACTTTCTGAATCCCCATTTCACTGTGGGGAATGCTTTCTCATCTATTGCTTTAGATACATGCCTGTTTTATAAAGGCTTATTCTGTATTATAATTTTATAATTTCTTTATCAAATTGTTGTAATCATAATAACAATGGCATATACTGCTTCAGAAGATCTTTACTGGTAGGATGAATTGCAGAAGTTCGAGAAAAGCAGCCAAAGTGTGTGGTGAGAGAGGCTGGCACCGCGCGAGGAGGAGGGCAGCACCAGTGCCCTCTTCACACTAGTGCTCAGACTAAGTGCTAAGACTGTCTCCCCTCACTTCTGCCTCACTAGGCTGTGGGATGCAGAGGCAGGGGCAGTATCATCCGTCTCAGCAGCCACAATGATTAACTCAGGCCCGGCACGTTCTTAATAAATATGTTAGGTGGAAGAATGAACGGAGGGAGGGACAGTAGGATGAATGAATGGACAGGCGAAAAATAAGAGGTGTGTGCCGTGCCAATGCCAGAGGAGTGAGTCTTCTGCGGAATTTTAGTGGCGCATTTTTCAAAGATTAAATCATTTTCAGATTTCAGGGACAAAACCAAGCATTTCTCTGGCCTTCTTGTGTATGTATCTAATATTGATGGAGCACCTGCTACCTGCAAGCCTAGGTGATAAATGTGGGATACGAAAGGGAGTGAGACATCACTGTGAGCCCGAAGCACAGCTGATCCGTACTTGAGAAGCGGCTGTGTGCACAAAGTGAGGTGTGGTTTAGGTTCCTTTGGGTTTGAAAGAGAGAGGACCTTTAAGTAGGCTGGTCAAGCAAAGTTTTGTGAAGATGACCCTTGAGGTTCACCTTAAGGTGGGAGGTTTCCTTCTGGAACAATAGAGGGCCTTGCACTTCCTCTCGAGCTGGAGAGGCGCGTTCCTGAGCACTTTGCTTCTAATGGAGAAAGAAGGCAAAGCTCTCTCCAACCCCTTCTCCTCTTTTGTGATCCCAGGGTGTTGCCACCCCCATAGCCAGACCCCCAGGTTTCCTAGACCCAGAGCTGTAGGCCTCTATCAACAAGTATGCTCTGGGTATAGACCTGACCACATTCCCCTGGTGTAGTTTCTGGCTTCCTGTTTTTAGTCTGACATTGCTCTTCATCTTTCTGTAGCAGTGTTTTTCCAGCAAGAGGTCACAATCAAGTAGATCAAGGACTCAGTATAGTAGATGTGACCAGCATTTGAAAAAAAAAAAAAAGTAGAATAGAATGAGAACTAAGGTGCATCCTGTGGTAATGGAAAGCTCTGAGAAAGTGAAGAGAAATGTGGGAATAGTGGGGTTCCTGCTAGGGGATCCCTTTCTGACAGTTTCCAGGGAACAGACTTTCTTGCCACAATATCGGCACCCCCTTTCTGTAGCAATTTCATGAACTTGAGAGAGTTTTCAGTTTCACCTCAGATGGCCTCTAAAGTGTGAGAATATGCAAATTTATGCCATAGTTGATAGAATGCGTTTTTGTTCTAACTATGAACTCTTTTTTTTGTGAACAGATGTCTTTTTTTGGAGTAGCACTAAAATACTCCACATTCCTCATTGAATGCATCTGTGCATGCATTCTCCCATGGCTGGGCAAAAATGCTTATGACAACACTCTGAGTAATGTGCTTCATCAGGCAGGAAGTCACAAGCCAAAGTGCCACAAAATATTTGTTCTAGGGAGCCACCCTGAGCCTCATAGAACTGTGGAACCTTGTAAAGTGGCTTCAGATCATTTCGTTAGAAGGAAGTGTTTGTAAACATACGACTTCTGCTGCCAACAGATTTTAATCAAATTCAACACACCACAGTGTCGTATTTCACTGGTGTCTCCTGGAAGCCTTGTGGTGTTGGTGGAATTAGGACCTGCCTCAGATCCTCACCTGCAAATGCAGGGTGTAAAATGATGGGAGCACCATCACATTTGGTTAGAATCAAGTCATGTAGACCTTATCATTTATTGATTAATTCTTTGATTCAATTAATGTTTACTAGAGCCCATTAAGTACGAATTTGATAGACTCTGGGGATCCGGTGATAGATAAATCTCATCTCTGGCTTTCATCACAGCTGAGTACTAAGAAATCCACTGACTTCTCCTGACTAGGATAGAATTAGGGACAACAATCCATTTGATGAAGAAGAGTGAGTCTCTTCCTTACCTAAACAGAAGAAGGCGTTCTATTAACTGTATCATGATATCAGCATAGGTGACATGTCTATTGTGAAATGACCCTCTCTCCTCTACATAAGACCCAAAGCAATCACAAGAGTTAATAAACAAAAGTGTGTTTTCTGTCTCTAACACCATAGAGGAATTCAGAGTGCAGAATGTAAAGGCACGGGCAAGTGTGTGCGGGAATGGCCTCACCCACCCACTGTCCCTACTTTACACTGTCACTGCTAGCTGTCACGCAGTGGCAACCAACAAGCTGATAAAGTGGATTCAGATAATCAATCAGTCACTTCCCCCATCAGATTGCCTGGACATGCGAATGATTGCAGACACCCCAGCGATAATTTTTCAATGTTCTGCCTTCTTCATAACAGCTGTTCCTGAAGGACAGATGGGCATGACCACATGGGGCTATAAACGGTGACCCATGAAGGCTGGGTTGGCAGTCCTCCCCATGGAGCATGGCCAGGGCCAGCAGGCTGGGGGAGTCCAGAGAGACCAAGTCCTGTCGGCCCATCCTGTGGATGGTACCCTGCCACTGGCCACCTCTCTTTCTGTAGGAAACTCAAGGAACAGTTGAGTTCAAGTTCTTAGAGCTTATCAGACTCTGACAAGGCAGAAAGATTGGAGGTTCAGTCCCAGTCATGGCAATTTAGTGAAGGGTGGGGGTGTAGCTCAGTGGGAAGACCTTAGGTTCCATGCTCAGTAGCCTTGCCCAGACACAGAAAGAAATGGCGCTTCTCCCTCAGCGAGCAGGGCTCGCTCTGAGTACTCTGAAAGAATACAAGGATGACTAATGGAGCTGACCAGGGAGGCAGCAAGCAGCTGGGCCCGTGACTGTGACCAACTCCAAGTTCCATCATTCTGATAGCAGGAAAGTTAAACCATGTTTCTTATACAAAATTTAAGCTGGATGAATAAAACCTGGGTGAATCTAAAGCAAGCAGATATTTGCAGTGCGTGGAAGGAATCATGGACAGATTTTCATTCTAACTCTACCTTGAAATTCAGCCTTTGAAATCCCTCACTGAGACGCAGGATGTCGGTGTGCTATCTAGGACCCCATGCTATGGGGAAGGCGTGGCTGGGGCACAGCTGAGATTTGAGGTGCCAGGAACTAGAGAGGTGTTCATGAAGGTCTATGTGACTGTGTGGTAGGAAAAGAGGGGTGTTCCTGTGCATGTGTCGTAACTATACTCACCCTTCTTCCTCCCCTTCCGCATTTTTGGCAGCATCACGTAAAGAAATGCCTGTACAGATTTCTAGCCATTGATGGCAGGACTCTAGTCACAGGTGCTCTCCTGGCATTTCTGCTTGAGTGGACAGTATGCTAAGTGCCTGTAACACAGCCATTGCTGACCAGATTGGGAATCCCTACGGTAAGCAGCAGGGGCTACAGGATGCGGGTGAGGGTCAGAGCCCACCTACACAAGACCAATTAGAGCTGTGTTTTACACTGGCAGCTTTCCAGGGTCGGACCCCCCTCCCCAGCACACCTATAGTGCAGCAGTGGGCCAAGGGAGCAGCTCAAGTGGGGGGCAGGTGACGGGGCCAGGCTGCATCCCTAACAACATCTCATCCAGTGGTTTCTATTCTGATGGAAATTTGAAAAACATTGAGCGACCACAGCACCTGGTTAACACATCAGAATCATTTGGGAGACATTTGAAAAATATTTACCATGAAATAGTTGATATACTTTCCTACCAGGCAGGGTGATATATACCTGTAATCTCAGCAATCAGGAGGCAGAGGCAGGAAAGTCACTGAGTTGGAGGCCAGCACGGGCTACAAATGTGAGTTCAAGGTCCGTCTGTACTAGATAATGAGAACCTCTGTCAAAAAAACAAAAACAAACAAAAGAATTCCTGCAATGACATTAGAGTTTGACTGGATGAATTACTGTGTGGTAGAAAAATGCATGTGTTGGGGACCACCCACTCGGGATCCCCCTCCCGTCCCTCTCTCTGGCAGGAGCTTTCTTTCCCCTAATAAATCTATTCTGCTCATAAAAAAAGAAAGGAAAATGTATGTGTTTTAGAAACAGAAAAATGTAGATTCAGAGACTGAAAACGTGGGTTCAAATCTGTCCTCGATTGTCACAAACCAACAAGTGAAACTTGAGCCTGACCCTCGAGCTTTTTAACTATACAATGATGACAATGCATAATTTTTTAAAAACTTGTGATAATATATATCATTCTATTTAAGAATAATCATCAATATTTAACAATAATTGGCATTGTAAAAATGGCTGCCACTATTCTGTGTTGCTATGGTGATGTGGACACTATACGAATGTAAAGAGTGATAGCAGATAGTACAAAGAATAAAAAGAAGAAGGTGGCTCTGAAAATTTGGGGCTTGTATACAGCATCAGTGGGGGGCATTCATCCAGAGACAAAACATAGGAAGAAGTGCATCCTGGGAAGGAAAGGGGTTGAGCTTCAATTTGGAGGTGGGGCTTGTGGGTAAAGTGTCCGGAAGGCAGTGTGATACAGATTTGGAGTTGGTAGAGGGGGACCAGGGTGAGAACTAGAGCAGCTTTCCCATGAATCCAAAAACTTTCAAGAGATATCGTTAAACTTGAGCTGCAAAGCTGTAGGAATCAAAAGAACTACTAATTTATCAAAGCCTTTTTACTGCTTAAATCACTTTGTGTATTATAATAATGCATGGGTAATTACAATGTTCTTCTTTCAGTAATAATACCCTGACAATTTGAGGGGTATGTTTGAAGAACCATAAGGACCTAAACATTCATTTCAACCCTTCCCCAAGCTCCCTGGCTTAGGATTTCACCAGGTTCCTAGAAACAGGGACACAAGAAAGCTGACAGTCTGTGGCCCAGCCCAGGGGCCTGCTTCCTGCTCTGTCGCTTCATTCAATTTTTGCCTTGTTAACCTGAGACTTGAGTCTCCTCCAGAAAGCATCCCTATCCTAGAGTGCACCGTGTTTGGGGCCTGCTGATGGAATCTTCCTTCATGCTCAGTCTCTTCAGGGAGCTCCAGGCTGTCCCTGCCCTCTGAGGATTACTGAACTAGAGGGAAGGGGTCGGGGTCAGTTTCTCACTGTACTTCTCCGTACAGTGAGTTGTGCTCCTCTGATATTTCCCCTGTATTATTTCAGATAAGAAATCCCCTGTACAAATGAAATCTGAAGTGAAGATCTAGAATATGACACTGATAACAAGCCTGGGAACATGAGAGGTGAGGATGGTGGTCCCAGGGTGCATTTGCTTGTCCTGACTCAGCGGAGCCCCTGACATGTCCCTGCCTGGCCTTACGGACAGAGAGCACTGTCAGCTGCCTCTCAGAGTTCTCATGGTCTCTAGTGTAGTTACTTTTCTCATTGCTGAATCAAAATATCCAAGACTCAAAGTAGGAAAGGTTTACTGGGCTCACAGTTTGTAGAGGTTTCCACCTAGAGCAGGCTGGCTCCAAGGCAGGGTGACAGAGCAGAGGAGCATTGCAGACAAGAGACAGTTCTTGGCAGGCAGAAGGCAGCAAATCAGTGAAGCGGCAAGCAGCGGCAGCCTTTAGCCCTTTTGACCTTTCCAGGCCACCATCCATTAGGTGGTGCTACCCACGCCCAGAGTGGGCCTTCTCCTTATTCACACCCACAACTATGCCAGACCAGTCAATGAACTATTTTAGTGGACTACTTTAGGTGGGATTAGGTGTACATGCCCTCTCCCAATGCCATGCTTTTAATTTCAGCCTCACATACTAGATCCAGCCACCTCTGAAAAGCCCCATGTATTGCCCAAAAGGGGCTTGGGTGGGGACATCTAGACACAACCCATCGCAGTCTCTGGTTTTGAGGTTCTGTTTATTACATCACCCCATACTTAAAGCTTTCGGTGGCTTTCTGTGGTCCAAGCACGGAATCTAAATTCATTAATCTCTCTGGCTTCTCACGTCTGGCCCTAACTGACCTTTCTGATTTAAAATTCTATTGCACACAGCAACCTAAGTCACTTGCCCCTAAGTGACTGTCCCTAAATCACACTTAGATTTTCCCATTTTTGCATGCAGCTCTTCCCTGATTTATACCCCATATTAATTCTCTACTTTGGTGGTAACAAATGACCATAGGCTTCATGATTTAAAAACACACCTATACTGCCTAGCAATTCTGGAGGTCCCAAATCAAAGAGGGATCTCACAAAGCTAACTCTGAGGTGTCCACAACGGCCCTGCTTTCCTGCTGGTGACTCCATGGCTGAACCCATTTCCTTGCCTTTTCCAGCTCCCCTGGCAGCTCCCTTCCATCTTTAAAGCCAGCAGTGCTGTGTCTCTCTTTGCCTTTCTTCTGTGGTCCCATCTCCCTCTGACCGTCCTTTTATGTCTCCTTTTTTGAACGTCCGGACCCTTGACATTACACTGGGCCCACCCAGGTAATCCAAGGACGTCCCCACCTTGAGGCTCTCAATTTGTTCATGTCTGCAGAGTCATCTATCATAATCTCAGTCGCTGGGGTGTAGGATAACTTTGGGGATGCTGT